>MU181917.1:549912-577238 GCA_016904865.1 Pissodes strobi
CTTATTAGTTTTCGCCTATTGTTCATCAATTTGATTGTCTCATTATTTAGTCTATTTCCTTTTGCTCTCGTTTTTTTGGCACTTTTCATTCTTGCTTCTAAGAGTTTTTCTTTTATTTCTTTATTGATTTTATTAATATCTAGCTCTTCCATTTCTAGTTGATGCTTATGGTTATTTCTTAGAATCCGCCTATAATCATCCGCGTTTTGTCTTATTTTGTTGTGGTCGATTGCCGTTGTTTTTTTATTGTTTTCTTTTTCTCAAGTTTGTTTGTTGCTATTTTGGCTCCTAGTACACGGTGGTCGCTACCGGTTCAGAATTTATTAAGTGCAGTAATGCCTTCAAAGATTTCTTTGTTTTGGCAAAGTTTGGCAAAGGAATTAAATTTTTTGTCTCTTCAATATGTATTTATTGCATGAAGGCTTTGTTCTAAATAGTCCATTAGTTTTTCGCCTCTAAATGTACTAAA
Organism: Pissodes strobi; assembly: GCA_016904865.1. Taxonomy (NCBI): domain Eukaryota; kingdom Metazoa; phylum Arthropoda; class Insecta; order Coleoptera; family Curculionidae; genus Pissodes; species Pissodes strobi. The sequence continues at coordinate 550,382 of MU181917.1, forward strand.
TGAAAAACTATTGTATTAATTCATAAATTGAATCCAAAAGGACGTCTAATCAGCGTAACAGAGCGTTTTCGGACATAGCCATCATCAGTGTTATTTGTCAGTGGAAACAAAAGAACATATCCGCAAGAGGCACAAACTACATCAAAACGACAACGGTCACATCAAAATTTAAAAAACACTTTACATTATAAGAAAGGTTCACATAATTAAAATAATTAACAAATTAAAAGACAGACGTGGGAACCACGTTTTGATGGAACGACAAACATGTCTCCCCGGAACCACCCATATCTGGGAGGCATTTCCCTATCCGCCACCTGTCGAGGCGCCCGATGGGGGATTAGCAACCCAACACGGAGGTTTCCTGATTAGATAGTTAATATTATTTAAAATCTAGTTTAAGTAAGTATATAAAATTAAGGAAATTACCAAGGTAAGAATCTTGGGAATACAAAAAGAGAATAAAAATTTGACACAGGCTAGGGTCTATCCTCATCCTGGTCTTTCGTTAACCTAGAGAGATTCTCCAGGTTCACTCCTGCCGGTTTGAGACCCTTTTGCCGAAGTGATGCTGACCTACATGTTGTGACGTGCAGCTTCACAGGAAGCAGTAAAACTCTAATTGGGGCCTCCCAAGTAGCCGTATGAGTTAGGGAATAGCCACCCACTTCCGTATGACCATATGAAAATGACATACAAGTAGGCCTTATAATTACTTATTTTACTCTATTATATTGTTTCGTATCTATCTCGTTTCTTACCGTTATTTGATTAATTAATACCGACTTTCCTCATTACCATTATGATATTATGTAGGTTAGCAAATGTCTTGCTAATATTATTGTAATTATCTGATTTATTTTTGATGTATTACGTATATTTACTTAAATGCTACACTCTTACTTAATGTAATTTGCTTTAAATCTTATGGTAGTATACCGTCTTACATAACTATCTTTAGATTTTTGTCCATATGCAGGTTACCGAATTGGGCTTACTTCGTTTTCCCAGTAAAACTTCATTGACTATATATTTTCCTCACTGCTACCCTAATTTCAATGCTTAAAAATCATTGATATATTCGTATTAGAAAATTTAGTGGTACTTTCGCCCAACTGGCTACGATATACAATAATAACACCGCTGAGTGAACCAGGCATATGGACCGGTTGTTAATAGCTTGCATTTAACTAATCGCGTTACACCGTGCTAAAGAAATTTTCACTTTAAAAAAATATGGCTTCCAACACTTGCCACATATATTAGTTATAGTCCAGTTAGGCTTCCAGTAACTATTTCCGCTTTTCAAACCTTAATTGGTACTCAAATGAATCGAAACGAGGCCACTGTAATGACATATTGTCGAATGTGGTTCCAAGAAAGTCGATCTCGACGGGCATGAGGTACGGGATGACTATAAATCGGCAGGATCGCTGAACGCAGCAATAACAATGAGAGCAGTATATCGGCTTTCGGGCTGGATTGGAAGAGGGAAAGACGTGAATGGAATGGAATATGGAATGGAAATTAGTTGCATTCGGCGATGAATCCAGATTTTGTCTGGGGATGCATGATGGTCGTCTCAGAGTCAGGAGAAGACATGGTTCAATTTTCAATTGAACGGCATGTTCACTGAACCGCAGGTATCATTGTATTGCATTGCTTACGTCAGCAAATTACGTTTAGTATTCATTTGCCAACACTGACACACTTTTACAACAGGACACCTCAGGTGGCCCATATGAATTTAGACCTTTTGGAAGCTTCCGGTATACATCGTCTTCAGTGACCCCCTTGATCTCTAGACCTTTATCTAATAGAACATGTCTGGGATAGGTCCAATTACCTCACACCCCACAAACACTGAAGGCTCTACGCAACGAAGTTCAGGTGATCTTGGATACCATACCCCAAGTAGATGCCGCGACGACTTCCCGAATGTGTAGCAAACAGAGAAGGATCAATGTGCTATTAACATTACGGTCTCAGTTTTTACAAGACGTTTCGGGTTTAAATTCAAATCACTATCTACTTATGGGCAAGCTAAGATATTGTCAAAGTATAGCTCAAATTAAAGCAATATCCATTGGCAATGAATAAAGAATAGGAAGGAAGGAGCAAAATACATATTGACATTAGACCGGAATGGTTCTTGCATATGGCGAGCCAGGTTACCAGTGGCGTCTCCTAAAACGATTGTACAAGAAAAAAATAAATACTTTCGTAAATACGTATACTATGTATTTATATAGTTTTGTTGTTTATTACTTACTGGTACAGTGATCTCAAAAAAGTTATAATTTATAAGTATTGCCAACATGTATATAAAAATACGTGCGTTTTTTGCGGATCATATAAATGTTTTTACTTTGCTAGATACTTTAGGTATATTCGAAATATAAAAATTAAATTCCTTAGGATAAATTTCACATGTGTATACTTCATTTTATTAGCTAAATACCTATGTAAAGGAATCTTGCGAAAATACCAAGAAAAAGTGGTGTGTGAAAAATTTTGTTTTCCCTATAATATGCTCTATGTTTTCCCGTTAATTATTTGGAAAAATATACCTGTTTTCTAGGTTAATAGGTAAAGTGAAGTTTTAAATAAATAACATCACCAATTGACAATTATTCTAAATTACATGAATGATTAGTACATGATGGTTACGAGGTATGTAAAAGGCAGAACTTATCCGAAAAACAAACGCAACTTTCTTTTTTTTTCCGATAATTTTTGTATCTAAATGTAAATTTAAACATATAAGTTTAGGCACCTGAAATTTACATACAGAAGTTTAATTTTCATATTTGAAATGGAAAGGTATCAAACATAACTGTTGGGGACGACCAGCACAATCCGGCAAAGTAGTTTGTCAACGCATTGGTCGGCTACATGATACAGTTATTCTTATATCATGGGTCGGCTAGGAGGTGACGGCAACAGCGTGGCTGCCAGGGGCGTGCAGTCCATGGAAGCAAGGGAAGCAGTGCTTCCCCTAAAAAAGTTACAAAACATCATATTCTAAAATATACTTTTTGAAATAGGAAACAATTAATTTAGTTATATTAAAAGCGCTAAGAATAATTAAGATATTATCAGGCCCATAACAAATGCGGCCTTGACTCCGACCGAGCCACACTAAAAATCCAATGGAACCTATGCCGGCCGCTAGCTTCTATGCAGCCAAGCCATATCCAATGCATGCATGCTTGATTGTTTGTGCGTTGAGAGGTTAGTGAACTTTCCATCGGCTGAATGCGTCTGCTGAGTAGTCGGGTGCTTTAAGCGGGCGCGGAAGCTATCGTTGGAGTAGGTTCTTTGTTTTTACGGTCCAGGATTTACTTAGTTTAATGGCTAAATATGATGATTGCTTAAACAATCATTTAGAGTATTCTAGCGTTTTTCGCGGAACGTCGAATAGTATCGAAAATGAGTTAATTTCCGCTGTTGCGATCATTATTTTAAGAACAATTAAGCATGAGATTGGCGAAGCGCGGTTTATTGCTATTACTCTGGACGAAACAACTGATATCACTAATTTTAGCCAATTATCTATATATAGTAATACGCTACGTTAAAAAAGAAAAATTAGTTGCTCAAAGCTATGATGGAGCTGCAGTGATGGCAGGACAATTAGGAGGTCTGCAAACTAAAATTCGAGAAACTTTCCCAAGTGCTCTATTTGCCCACTGTTTTGCTCATAAATTAAATTTAGTTTTATCCTGGTCCATAAATCACATTAAAGAGTGTAAATTATTTTTCGTTACTTTAAGTGGCATGACAGCTTTTTTCCAAGTCAACAAAACGTACACATGCTTTGGACACTTTTGTCCACAAATGATCACCCAAAGTAGCTCCAACTAGGTGGAACTATAATGGAAAACTTGTGCTAACAGTCTCTGAAAAACGTGAATCACTGATTGAACTATTTGAGAATAATAGAAAGTAATGAAACGTGAGACTCTGAAGCAAGTTCGAGGGGATTTTTGGACAGTTTGAAATGAGATTTTTATTTTAAATATTTGTTGAACATATTTTTAGAAATATTTCCATGCCCGGACAATGTTTTTAATATATTACAAACTAAGACGAATGACATTGCTTTTTGCTTAAAAAACTGGAGGATTTTAAGTTCATGTTAAGACAAAAAAGAGATGACTTTGACGTGTGTTGGGAGAAAACGATGACGTTAAATGTAGAGCCACAAGCTAAGCGTCTTCGAACAGACAGGATAGGAGAATGTCATATAGGCGCCTCTTTTATGAAATAATCGATCAAATTCAGCAACAAATAAGCTATGGATTTAACGGTTTAAATGATTTTAAAATCCTCAAGCTCTGCAATTTTGCTGCATTTAAGGAAAAAACTTTTCCAAAAGATGCTTTTAAATCTCTTCTTCTTCATTAGGGCCTGTTCTTCGACCGAGTGTTACTGCGATCTGAACTAAAAGTGATTTACGAAACTGATGATTAGTACAAAAAATAACACTAAGGAACTAATGTAATTTTTAAAAGACAAGGAGCTGGAAGAAGCCTACAGTAAAATGTCGAAGTTGTGTGAATTAGTATTGACAATACCTGCCACAAGTTTGTCAGTAGAACGCAATTTTTCAACACTAAACGTATAAAAAATTTCGTAAGAAATTCAACGGAGCAGGAAAGACTTTGGCAAATATCGCTGTTGTCCATTGAAAACAAACTTCTCCAAAATATGTCGGAGCAGGTTTTTATGATGACGTCATTGACGAATTTGCAAAAAGTGATCGAAGAATCGAACTACATTACAAATGGGTAAGGTACTTATTCATTTCTTTCAGTGCGCAACAATTCGCCATTCAAGGGCGCCGGATCCTTGTTTTGTTAACGATTTAATGACTTTTGGGTAAAAATTGGGCGTGGTCCCTCAAATTTTTCAACCTGCGGCGGATTAGCCTTCGTCGGCATCAGCGACAGGCTTTTTTGTGTTGGCATCAAATTCCACGAACTGCCGCTGCTTCCCTTTCTTAAAATTTCACCGCACGCCCCTGGTTAGCACCTGGTTAGTTTCCTTTTCCGGAGCCCCCGTAGCGAGCGAAGCGAGCGGAGGGCCATGCGAAAAGTGAAATATTATATAACAGTGTGTGCCAGGTGCCCAAATCAGTGAGCTTTTGTAGCGCTACAAACGCTTACAAAACCTAACCGATTTCAGCACCCTGCTGGTGCCATTGTATATGAGGTTGTGAAAAATATCTTTTTTCTTCAAACGTCAGTAAATCCGTCATTGCTCGACTGTGTAGGCGGCGGTGAAGTTTCGTTTTTCCTCCGCCGGAGCTTTACTTTTCACTTTTCCGCCGGCGGAGGTAAAAGTGTTTTCATAGCAACATAGATACAATACCAACAGACAACAAAATAAGCGTCAACAAGTCAAGATTTATTAAACTAAAATTTGTGTTTATCACTCAATTTGTGACTGCATTTCTAAAAATCACTAATTTAGGAATAAATTGGTTATTATTTAATCGAACTTACTCAATAACTGCTTATCAATACGGAATTAAAACGCAATCGGTGAAGAAATCTTAAAAAAATTATTATTGTTGACAGTGTCCACTGACAGCTTTATGTTACATTACTATAGCAACAACTTATTCACCGACACCGGTCAAAGGCGCCTAGAGAACCCATTTATCTTTAACAATAATTAGATATTATTACTATTAAAAAGAGATGTTTTTGCATTAATTTGTCGACATTTGAAGAAAAAACAGCATATTTTATTTGGAGGAAAAGTTACTTTTCATGGCTTGCTCTCTATTACCAGCCTCACTCCGTTCGGCTGTTAAACACGAGCGCGCCATGAAAAGTATCACTTTTCCTCCATATAAAATAATATACTATTTATTCCACATAGAATAAATGATAAATACCTGACACAAAACGTATTGGTTGGGTAAAAAAGTTTAATATTTTGGTATTTGATCTTTGATAGTATTATAATTTAATTAATTTAAAAACTCAGTTAAGCTCATGAGCATTGTTAGCATATTTATAAATTCGGAGCGGCGGCGCCTAATTTCTCTTGGCGCCGTGGGGCCTTGCCCCCCCTGGCCCACCCGGTAGCTGCGCCACTGCTAATTTACGACGTCAAAATGTAAGCAAACTCTAGCAAATCTCGGGATGATTGCGTTTGCGCACTGTAACAATGCTTATTGTAATTCGAGAACGTGAGCAGGTCCGTACTTATAAATTTATTTTCTTTATTATGGTATAATAGTTTTGATTTTTGTATCAAAACTTCTTCAGTACATAGTACATTGCACAAACATTGTTATTTGGTAAAAATCTCAATAAAAAATTAAGTTTGCACCATATATTGCCTAAATCATTAGAGTAAATCATAGATAAATACCATGGATGAATATATATATGGGTTCATTGGGTTCTTTTGGCGCCTTAAAAGCAAATACCAGAGAAAATAGAATAAAATACACAAGCATCTAGAGATCAGGCGTAATTTACGATGCAACGAAACGAATAATAGGTATTATTATGGCTTTGCATGACCCTCCGCTCGCTTCGCTCGCTACGGGGCTCAATCAACAATAACTAACCAAGTGCTAACCAAAACTAACCCAAGGCTAACCCAAAATAACACAAAATTAAGAAAAAAAGGTGAGTTAATAGAAAACAATAAACAAAATATCTGTCGCGACCGACGGGATTCGAACCCGCAGCGCAGGAATGACAGGCAAGCACTCTGCCTACTACACCAACGAGGCGTTGTAGAAGTTTTGCTAGAACGTAGAGATTCGTTTCGCCGCATCGAAAATTATACTTGATAGACGCTTCTTAAAATACGAGGTTAACTGATCGCGATATTTCAGTTCGTAGTGCACTTGTGAATGCATGCGATTTAAAGACCTGCAATTGACAAGTATATGGCCCTCCGCATGCTTCGCTTGCCCCGGGGCTCAAGAAAAGGAAACTAACCAAAGTGCTAACCCAAGAAAAACCCAAAAGTCAAGAAAAAAACTGTTTACTTACAGTATAGGTATGTATAGGTATAGGTATGTTAAGTTCTAATGTTGTAACGGAATGAATGCTTATTCCGCTACACTAAAGTCTTTACATTCAATTGCAATAAAATTTATTCTCGATATTTAATATTTAAGTCGCCAGTGACATCTATTCACGAATGGGTTTATTTCGTGCGAATAACGATTTTAAGAGTGTTAGTACTCTGTTTTGTACAGGGTATATATAATGTCGCCCCCCTTTAACTTTTTTATTTTAAGTGTCCGAAAACAATTAATAGTATAGTTATGTAGGTGCTGAAAAATACCTTTTTCTTCAAACGTCAGTAAATCCGTCATTACTCGACTGTGTAGGCGGCCGTGAAGTTTCGTTTTTCCTCCGCCGGAGCTTTACTTTTCACTTTTCCGCCGGCGGAGGTAAAAGTGTTGTCATAGCAACATAGATACAATACAAACAGACAACAAAATAAGCGTCAACAACTCAAGATTTATTAAACTACAATTTGTATTTATCACTCAATTTGTGACTGCATTTCTAAAAATCACTAATTTAGGAACAAATTGGTTATTATTTAATCGAACTTACTCAATAACTGCTTATCAATACGGAATTAAAACGCAATCGGAGACGCAATCTTAAAAAAATCATTATTGTTGACAGTGACCACTGACAGCTTTATGTTACATTATATTCACCGACACCGGTCTAAGCAAGGCCACCTACGACCGTGGTCTAAGCCGCCTTGCGAACCCATTTATCTTTATTAATAATTAGATATTATTACTATTAAAAAGAGATGTTTTTGCATTAATTTGTCGACATTTGAAGAAAAAACAGCATATCTTATTTGGAGGAAAAGTTACTTTTCATGGCTTGCTCTCTATTACCAGCCTCACTCCGTTCGGCTGTTAAACACGAGCGCGCCATGAAAAGTATCACTTTTCCTCCATATAAAATAATATACTATTTGTCTACGTGTAAAAAATATTTGAAAAATGATCGGTATACAGGGAAAAACAAGAAAATAATTTTTTTTTCAATAGAACACCCTATATATGAATTTATTTTTTGATTTATCGAAAAAATTCTAAGCATATTTTATGTATGGTGTTATACCTCTAGAATTAGTAGTTTCACAGTTGAAAATCGGTTCTTTGGCTACTTTTCACCTTGGTAGCAAGATCGTTAGAGATGGAGTAAAATAAATTTCACATTCCCATCTTAACTTTTCAAGAGCTATATGATGGTACTAAGTGGCAGGCTGTACCATGGGTACTAAATCTGGTACCTTGGTAGGTACCATCAGTTAGAACCATCAGGTAGCTCTTGAAAAGTTAAGATGGAAATGTTAAATTCATTTTACTCCATCTCTAATGACCTTCATGCTACCAAGGTGAAAAATAGCCAAATAACCGATGCTCAACTGTTTATAGCTGTGAAACTACTAACTCTAGAGGTATACCATCATACATAAAATATGCTTAGAATTTTACGAGGAATGGAAAAATATTTTTTTTCCTATGTTGGTAAATTGAGTTTTCCTATGTGGTAAATTGAGTTTTCAGTAGGATTTCTTCGAATTTTTCCTCATAGTATTGCTGGTTTTCATCTTTCTTTCTTTTCAGGTTCATTTAATTAAATTTTCAATTTATTTCTTACATCAGGCATAATATAACTATTAGCATTCACCCTGTCTAGTCCAATCCTGATGTACCGACATTATTTTGCGTTTATGAGAGGTTAATCTCACATATGTAAATTTATCTGGTTTATCTTTTACCTAAATTTCTATCTTGGATGCGAGATAGTGATTATATTATCTTTATCTTTATTTAAATTAAGGCGCAATTGCGCTCAATTTTCGTTTATGTGCCAAGGGCCTAAGTAAAAGTAATAGTAGTTACTTATTTTGAGCCATAAGATTCGTTTTAGAGGTTGTACCTCTATTTCTCTATTTATTATAAACTTTTAAGTTACCTTTTATTTAAATTTACCGAGAGTCATTCCATTATTTTCTTTTGAATTTTATATTTCAATCATCATTTTCTTTTGAATTTTATATTTTAAAGTAAAGAAAAAGATATCTTGAGGAACAGTAATTATTTATAATTTTTGCTCATTGTCTGCTCAACTTAACATTGTAATTTAAGTTTCTGATTATATCTACTTCTACCAGTAAAATTTCAATTTGTAGATTGCTTCATCATTATGTTTAATATTGTCACTGATGTTCACATGATATTTCCTTGAATATTATTTAATTAGCATACATTGGTCTAAGACTATATAGTTTATTTCTTACTTCATGCTATAAACTTGCATGGATTGGTTGAAGAGAAAATTTTGCTTGTCAAGCAGCAGGTGTTGCCCACATGCTGTACTGAACCACACTGAGGGAACCTATACTTCGTGAACCAAATAAGTCCTCGATTAACCCAATAGATACTAACTTGGGAACAGGCAGAAACGGCAGTGTAGTTCCCAATACGATCGCATGGTTACAGAATAATTGGGTGAAGCTAAGTATTAGTCAATCAGAAGATAAACACCAATTGTAACATTTCATTTTTGTTCGATCTTTGAGATTAATTTTAATTTTCATTACTAAGTCAATTTGTTCATCAGATAAACTTCATTTCAAATAATTGCATAAATCATATTTGTATTCTCATTTAATTATATAGTTAGTATATCACTTGTTTTAAAACTTGTCTCTTTAATTTATCGCAGGATAGAGGTCTGCGAGACATTGCGATTTCTGATATATCAAATATATGATCTTTATATTTATTTATATTTAAGTATTCATATTCAGTTCGCATTGGCTCTAGGAACTCTGGCGCCCACAAAAAAATAACGTTAAAAGGGGAAACAACTCACCCCTGAGAATAACCATAAAAAAAAAGAGTCTCAAAACGAACATCATTTAAAAAAAATCTTATGGTTATGAAAAGTAGTATACAGTTGGCAAGCAACTTGTATTGCGCTAAAAAATGGCGCCCAACGGCATACATAATCAATTAATTAATATTTATTTAAAGACCTCTAGGATATAGCATGTGAGAGAATGAGATAGAACACAGTTATACAGTTGTTACATGTTTGTTAAGAGTAAAAGGTAATTCTCGAACGATCACTGATGTTAAGCAACGTCGGACGTGGTTAGTATTTGAATGGATCACTGCTTGGTTTAGTTTTATGAAGGTTTCATTTCTAGCGTGTGGGTAGTGCCCACATGATGTTTTTTCTATTAAATCTTGAGTCAGTCTAAATATCGCTTATTGCCGGTAATAATGGAGGCAGTATAATACTCTATTTTACGCAAATTATTAGCAGTCTAAACTCGGCTTATTATGATTTCGCAAAAAGGAAACACTGATACACTTTTAGCATTAGCAATAGAATCATATATAAGCACAAAATACACGTAATGTATAAACCTGTTCATTTTCTCAGTCTTGTGCTTAGTTAAGTTTTGGAAGACGTGATGCCGACTTCTTCTTATCCTGGTGAAAAATACTTTTCGCCATACCTATTCTGCAGTACTTATTCCTATTCGTTAGAAATTTCCATGGGTAATTTCTTTGAATTTGCATTATTTCTATTAGTTATCAATTTCTGTTTTCGTCGTCTCCCGTGCTTTACGATTCAAACTTAGAACATTTCTAAGTATTATTTTCAGATCTTGCTTTTCGTTTGTTATTTTCTTTTCACTCGTATGCAGTACCCCAGTAGTGTTTAGTCCTAGTTGTAGAGTCTGGTAATTAGGTAGGTAACTGACTAATAATTCATTTTCATTATCAGCCCGCAGTCTGCTAAAATAATCGAAAAAATTATTAAAATTATGACTTGATATAACCAAATATGCAGAAACTCCCAATATATGTTTAGAAAAAAATCTGTTTACGACCTTCCTATATACATGATGCTTGTAGTAATCTCAAGGTTCAGAATAAGGATCTAACATGCTTGTGTTATGCCCTTTTATTGAATATTTCCCCCAATATTTGGAGAGAAATTCTTCTCCAAGCTCAAAGAAATTGCTCATTTATTAAATACTCCGAATATTCTTTTTTGGATGCCAATAATGTTTTGGATTTATTATGGAATTGAGAATATGCGTATGAAAGTAGGTTGGAAGAATAAAATATCGAAAATATTTGTTTTGAATCTAATAGAAAAATATTTGCAATTTAATTTTAATAAAATAACTTGGAGTTCATAATGTTTGCCCGATTTGAAGCCGAAATTGAAACCTAAAATCTTATTTTACATTCCAGAAACTGCCTGCCCTGTAATGCTTTTGATGTACGTTTTTGGTAAGTTTGGGTTATATATTAAATAATGATGATATGAGAGTGAAAATATGATTTTACTGTAGATATCGTTTGATGGCAAAACTCGGTTATTCCAACACTACATTAAAATTCTCAAGCACTTTTATATGGATACACTTTTTATTGGTGCCTAATATTTTCTGATTAGTTCAAATCGAGATATTATGTCAAAAGTTAACAACATTTTTAAAAATCTACGCCACTAAATTAAGATCAGAATAATAACAGTCAAGCGGGATTTTGTAATTTGCTGGTCAGTTAGCCGAAGAAGTTTTAACGCATTAGGCGCCTCAAAAACGTTAAGTAAATTACATATTTTACATACTAGGAATTATGAATCCATTATTCTAACATTGATGCTTGAAGTGTATGCCAATTGAACAAGTACTTTTTGATCGTAACATTTATTTCTTGAATCGGCCATTTTTGTGTTGGACTAGTAACGTGGGTAATAGCGCCCAACTAAGTGTGGCTTAGGTGTCATTAAATGTTTGCAAAAATATGTTTTGAGCGTTATTGAAGATAAACATTTTGTATTTTTAATATTTCATAATTAATTATGGAAAAGAAAAATCGAGACATAAGGTACGTGCGGGCAATTACGAATTATAGTGTCAAAAGTTAACAATATTTTTAACAAATCTCCTGATGATGCTAACATGGTTAGCGAAACGCGCGTCGAGTGCAAAAATTCTGTTTCGGTATTGTGGATAAAGATCAGTTCTAGACCAACTAGAGTACTAAAGTGTCATACATAATTTCGTCATGAAGTTGATTAAAAATACCGCAAACAAAAATATCGGGTCTGGCCATTGAAATTCGACCCTTATGCTTCGAGAGTTCACCTACCATTACCAAGCAATCAAGCAAAAAACTACGATTCTTTTGTAGCGCTCGCTGAACACGCACATCAGAGCTGCCGCGATTCATCGGATAGTTAATATTGGCTGCCTGCACAACCAACGTACCGTAGTCACACAACTTTATCCTTAATGAACATGCCGAGAATATTACAGTATTGGGTTGTGTATCCGCTATTGGACATTTCATTCTACCAATGATAATATTCAAAGGGAAAAACGCTAAACCACAATTATTTTCTGGCTTCTCTGCAATATTGTTAGGATATTGCCTAGAGTGTACATGACCACTTAGCTGAGCTCTTCACTGATTTTGCAAAACACTTTGGCAACTTTAGGCTGCATGGAAAAGTTCTGCTAGTGCTCGGTGGTGTGGCTTGCCATTTGAACTTATCGATACTTAATGTCGTCGACGAGCATGATATCATCTTCATTGCCTATCATCAAGTATCACATATGAGCTATGCCCGCTCGACAAATCGCTATAACGTTCTTGTAAACATCACTGGGATGTATGTAGTTACTAAAGTATCAGCTTGAACACTCTCAACTAAAAATAAACAAAACCAGCTTCCACAAGATCTTCACCAACGTTAGGTCTAAGTGTTTAACCAACTCAAATATAGCAAATGGGTTTAGGGCTGTAGAAATTTACCCTTTTAACTCAAATATCGTACCTGAAACAGCATTCGCTCTCTCCATTCTCACGCAACAATTGCCTGATATCGAAAAGATAAAAAACCTGAATCAGCAAATTACAAAAACCTATCGTCGAAAAAACTTCACGATCAGTGCAAAAAGTTATCTGCCCCACCAAAAGAAAATTCATTCGATTCTGAGGGTGATATCATCTTCAACAATTACGAAAATAAAGTAAGATTCAATTATGACTTCGTATGAAGACCTTCTTCCACGGAAGAAAGCAATAAGATACGAAATATTTGTTTCAGCCAAAGGGCGATGGTAGTACAAATTCAAGATTCAGATCAATTTCTTCCTAGTACAATCGAATATTGGTACTGCAAAGAGAATAGGGGATTAGATATGCGCCAATATATTAAATGCTAAGTCTGGTGCAACGAGGAATCTGTGGGTCTAACAGAAAACGATTTAATGTTTTAAAATTTTCAAAATCATATCCAGGGTGGTAAAAAAATTGTATTTAAAAAAATCTCCTTTTTTTCAAATATATCGGTGCAGAAAAATCGTACGACCTTCTCGATGCAAAAGTCGAACTCGGTACACTCAAAAACCTCCTCCTAAAATATTCGAAACGAAAAAGATCATCCACCTACGGAATTCGCTATTTCGTGGCCAAATGTAAGGAAAAATGCTCATTCTCCAGACGAAAATTATATTTTATCGAATACCGGCCTTATTGGGTATCCTATCGAGGAAATAGAACCGTTTCGATTGACGACGCAGATACTGGGGAAAATTTATTTAAAATATCTTTTTCGTTACCCAGAAAGGCGAGAAAAAGGAAAAGAAAAACAAAAATCACGTTTGATCTATTAAAAAAAAAAGAAGGTCGTACGATCGAACGAAATGCGGCACGTTAAAGTACCGTTTAGTTTAAACTCTTACGGTTTTCGAATTACAGCCGAATAAATGAAAACCTCGATCTTTTTAATATACGTCAAATTTCGAAAGTTATTTTTGATTTTTTTTTCGTTGTTATCTCGGAAACTTGAAAGGGATCCATTTACATGTTACCATCATAAAAATAAAATTTTCAAAAACATATACAGGGTGGTAAAAAAATTATTTAAAAAACTTTCTTCTTTTTTCAAAATTTCTCTGTTAACCTGGGACGAAAAATTTCATAAGAAACTTTTTATTCCAAATTCGAAGGGGGCATCACCGACTGTCATAATTTTTTAAAAAATTTCATAATAATAATTTTTTAAATTACGACACCGACGCAGACGGAGTATGGGTTAAACGCAGGCAAAATATTTATTTTTAGTAAGCAGGAAAAGCGGCTGACCGCTGTAACCTGCAACGGTTTATGATGTTAAACTATTACAAGGTTGCCACTTCTCAGGCAATAGTAATACTCCTAGCAAAAAGAATGCTGTTTTTTTAACTGACTCTAATAGGGTCTCAGAAACATAGTTTAGTTAAAGCTTGGTTGAATAGTTGAGTTAAAATTCTGTTACATCGTCTAGAACAATGCAAATTCTAAGGCATAGCATAATTTTAATATTACAAAACTATGACTTATTACCCCAAAATTTCCTTAAAATACCAAAAATTAACAAAAATTCCACTAATTATCAGCTAGTAATTCCCAGTAATTACCACTCATTTCCCCTAGAATTTCCACTAATTACCACGACTGTGTCACTAAATTACCATATTGATATCCCTCTCGGGCAGAAGTGTTCATTCCTGGTTGATGGTTTCCCTACACGACTATGGCTTTATGAGTTTTTTTTGCTCCTGTACTTTAATTGATTTATTAGTCATTTACTAACAGTAACAAAATGAAACTCATTATTAAACTGGGTTATAAACAATCAAAAAATATTTAAAACTTATCAATTTTAAATATGTAATGCTCGTATCGTAACTCCCATACTCGTGTCTTAATAGCTAAATGCTCATTGCATAATAATATATACTATTTTCTATTTCTGTGCTTTAGTTGATTAATTAGCCATTTGCTAGTTTTACTAGCAGTATCGCAATGAAGCTTATTACGATATTGACGTGCCATTATTAAACTTGGTTATAACCAATCAAAATTCAACATTACAGTCAATATCAAAGACAGCCATGGTTATGGCAGATTTAAAATTTATCAAATTTGACAGTTCATAGCCTTAGTAAATTTAAAAAATTAAAGATTATTTTACATTATTATGACCGGTCGTAGAAAAAATAGTGTATGCAACTCACAATTAATGGCTATTAAGAGGTTCGCCTACGGCTCGTATCCTAACTCTCATGCTCGTGTCTTAATAGACATAAATGCTCATTGTATAATATACTAAAACCTAATTTATATAAAATACTGATAAAACGTAATGTTAAATAAAACTCGAATATTGTTATATATTTTGTCGCATAACCCTATAGGTGACATCTCTAAAATTATAATAACATATTTAAGTAATAAAAATCTAATGTTGTAAACCTTTGAGCTGTTAATGTGTATTATCCTTCTTTTAAAAACCATTTTCTTGTGAAAGGCTCCTGGGATGCTCGGGAGCGAGAAAAGTGCTAACCTGTGTTGTGCTATCTCTCTGATTCCTTTTTTAATAGGCTGCATGGGAGCCAGTCTACGACGCGATTCATTTCGCAATCCCTAGATTTTTTAAAGTCTGGTCTCGCTAAATATCGAGAGTAAAGGCAAGGGAAAAAGTTCTAAAAATTGGTTTAGGTTATGTAGAATAGGCACACAAAGTATGTTTAAGCAATATTGTTTGAATTGAAAACTTGAAATTTAACGATAAACCGTATGGACTATTAAGAAGTGTAAGGGAAATTGTGCTTTTAAAGATAATTTAGCCCTGTGCTATATTTATTTTTAGATAATATCTTAAAATCATCACAATGTTTTCAAAAAATCAGTTTAAATCTAAAATGTTATGGTAAACTGCATGATTATCTCAGAGCAGTCCTAGTAAATTGCAATACCCTACCATTCCCACTGTTGGTATCTATTAGTCTATTTAAGTATTGAAATATTGAGCGATATTATGCAGTTATGCAGCCAGCAGAGAGATGTAATCTCGGTCTATGGCCATCTTCTTTCAGAAGCGCTAGCCTGACATTTTCATAAGCAACGCCTGTCCAAGTCAATTAATTAAATTAATTGCTAGATCTACACTAGGTGATTTTGTACATAATGCTATTTAAAATAATACCTTACTATAAGACTATTCAATAACTGAAAGAGCGATGTACAATATTTCCGTGTTATATTTTCAGGACTTAATAAGTAAAAAATATATAGCCAGATTTACTGTGTAGCATTCACTCTCCCCTCTTGTTATACATCGTTATTTTTCGCTCTCGGGAGCTATTTTTCAAAAGTAACTAGACACCTGCCCTGTGTCCTTTTCAGCTCAATAGGTTTATTTGGAATTGGATACTGATTTACTTCTGACGCTCAGAAAATAATTCAAAGTGGAATCATTGTAATTAAATTAACAAGCCTGAATTGCTAGTTTGGCAAATATCAGTAAATAAAAAGAAAGTTAGTGTGCTTGTGGACCATCCAGCAGAAGTCGAATTTCATCTGCGCAAAACAGAATCATATTTTTAATTAACGTAGTTTAGTTGACACGAACGGTAGAACATGTGCGTGTCACGCTCTTCAGGTACAAAGTTTTATGTACCGGAAGGCAGACTTTTGTATACGGATACACATACATAATATAAGTTTATCATATTTCATAAACGGATCATGGTAAATGATCCTGGAGCTAACATATATTACTTAAACAATCATACTACTTTTGTTTTTGCGTCACAATTTAGATTGTGGTTTGACTCTCATTCTTGTAATGAACCGTATTTGTGAATAGGTCGCAAAATTATTATGAAATCATAACAATAATCGTGATATTTATTTTTGAGTGAATTATATTCAAATTGAGTGATGTATGTTTTTCAGGAATAATTAATATACGTTGTCGTTGTAACGAGCTTTAAGTGTTGGGTGCCAAATATGTAACCTTATCTGCTAATTGCTTATCAAGCCATATATGCCAAATTTACTCAGCGGATACAAATTGTGTAAAAGGCGTGGATTTATGTCTTGGCAGTTAGGGTAGGGCGCCGCGCCGCTTTTATAATAAATTTTCCAATGAAATTAGTTAATATCTTGACTGCAATTTACTAAAATAACCAACAAGATTATAAATAACTCATTTATTTAAAAAAGAAATGTAAACTTACACTTTTAGAACAATTAATCCTATATCTCAAATCAATTTGAGGATATGGTTACGCTTTTAAACCAATGAGAAGATTCTCTTGTTAGATATCTCCCCGATATTACAAGAATAATAAATCAAATTGATTATTAAGATACTACTTCTTAACTATGCCTTATAACTTTAAGATTAACAATAATATTACCCAACAATAATATCACCCAATTCTTCTTGTATAGGTATAGTCAGTAAATATATATATAGGTATAAATGAAATGATTATTAACCAAGTTCAATCCCGTGGCAGCGATAATATCAGTAGCCCAATAAACAGTCCTCAATAATACCAAATCAATAAATTAACCTGTGAGGAAAATATGTAAATTTACAGCCGTTAAATATCTATAGGTAAACGAGTTGAGCTCAAGTCGCTTCTGATATTAAAGCTAAAAATTAAATCTGTAAATTTCAGTTAATGAAATAAATTACTGCCATGAGTTTTACAGCCAAGTGTAGTAAAGAATTAACTCAATCAGCTATTCGGACACTAGCCTAATGAATTCTCTAACTAAATAAAGATAAAATTAAGCATCTCCTTTAAAGTTAAGCTCGACAAACAAGATCAGTAAATGAAATGAGAATTAACGAGAATATAAACGATAGACGTCAACGGCCTAATCGTTTAATTATAAATTCATTAATTAAACTGATAGATAACGATAAGCGATATTAATACAAAGGTCTTACAGGCGTTAGTTATAAATTATCAATTAAAATGATATATATCGATAAGCGATATACGGTAATTAATAGAAACGACTTACCGTCGTTAATAAATAAATCATTAATTAAAATGACAGGTAACGATAAGTGGTATACGCTAACAACGACCTATGGTCGTTAATTTTATATTCATTAATTAAAGTGATTGAGAATTAAGGTCCTTAAATAAATAAAAATTGATTTTACTTGAATCTGGTCGAGTTTTAGGCATGTACGTCTCCACCATGTGGTTGCGTCACCTTAGCTAGGGTGGCATCGAGAGGAGGAAATTTTACATCACAGAAGGAATTCTATCCCATAAAAGGAATTCTATCCCATAGAAGGACCCTAGTTAAATGAAAAATAACATTAGCCATCTTAAATAGAAACACACTAGTGTGGAACATTCCTTAAAAAAGTTTCACCATACTAGTTCATCACACAACTTTTATAGACGAATATGGCCGATAAGTTTAGAGAATAAGCACTCTACTTAATTTACTTAATACTACAACAACACAATCAGGCGGTCGTTAGACCTGAAGGTCAAAAATAGTAAAGATAAACTGCGATATGGAAAACGGCCTGCTCGCCTTGAGTGTTCAGGCGAGAAAGGCTATCAATTTTCACACCAACGAATATATATCAAGTGTAAAATTAATGTTTTATAAAATCACACTTACGTGAGTATTGACAATGCAATTCATTCAGCGAGCTCCGCTCGGTATATAGCCAGAGATTGAGGTGACCATGAAACAAAAATATTAACCAATTACTGTACTGACTGACAATGATAAAAATAAGGTGTACTCACCGGAGAACCTCTGTCCCCTTGCTTCTTCCAATAACCATCAATTTACACAATACTATATTATTATATAATGTTAGACATATACCTTCTTTCTTCGACGACTAGCGAGTGTCACCTGAAATAGTTTGGGCTACCCCAGACGCTCCACTGCCGCTAAACAATAAGCATCTCAACACCCGGAAACTAAGATAACATATACCGAGATCTTAGAACTCAAGTGTGCCAATCGAGGTGACAGGAGAGGGCCCTTCTAACTCACTAGTACCAACTCGAAGGCATACGCGCGAAAGGGCATCCCGGTCATTGCTACACAATCGACCACAACCTGGTAATACCTTGCCTAACGGCCATAAACTCTGGTATACCATCAAAACTCCTGCCATAGACTTTAACAACAATATAAACTATTATTCACATGTTGACATGATTTCACACAAAACAACCACACATAGGTAAACTATGACCACTCTATATACATGGGTCTTAATCGGCCAAAGTGCTAGCACTCACTTCCCTCATTGTACTGCCTTCGTTCTTGTTTTAGGTCTCTGCCAATCTCTGGATCATATTATTTGTTTATGTTAGACTATCAGTTTTCAAGGGTAAAGCTAAATATCACGGACGGTTGGGTAGCATTTTAAGTAATACAGGATGTTCATAAAAATATATTTATTAAATATTTTAACTAATATTAGGATATTTTACATTCGGCCAACCTGAGAAAAGTTGCGTCCTCGCAACTCGAATCTGAGTCAGATGGCAAAGGAACGCCATCATCCCCGCTGTCGCTTTATGTATCACTTGAAAACTCCATGGCTATACTCGGTTCGCTGCGATAACATAGTCGTATTTTTTAGTGGAACTTCAAGTAGAGTGGGGTATGTCTTGTACTCTGTATCTGTCATTAGACATTACCTCTATTATGACCATGGGACCATCGTACTTGGAATTTAGCTTCTTACGTTGACCTTCGGCATTTTTGTTCATTACCTAATAATAGGTCTCCAACTTGGTACTTTTTCGCAGGTTTACGATGTTTATTTACCAAATCATCTTTTTTGTTTTAGTCGATTTTTCTCGACCTTGTCTGAAGTTTAATTTCTAATTGTATCAATATCTCCATTGATTCGAGACAAGTTTAATTCTGCTGATATTAGTGTGACAGTATTTAAAAAATGAAAGAAATAATAATTTCTTGAAATTAAAGTAGAGCGTTGTGAGAAGAAATTACGTTAGATCAGAGTTCATATTTAAAACTCTTTTAAATAAATTTAATATGACTGATTGTAAGCCGGTTAAGACACCATTACCAAATTAAGTAAATTATACTGAACTCAATTCCGATTAAAATATTGACGCACCTTGTCGAAACTTAATAGGTTGCTTAATGTACTTGGTGCTATGTACACGGCCAGACTTATGTACAGGGTGATCCCCTATAATGTCGCGCCCCTTTAACTTTTTTATTTTAAGTGTCCGAAAAAAATTAAAAGTATGGTTATGTAGGTACTAAAAAATACTGTTTTTCTGTGTATAAAAAATATTGGAAAAATGATCAGCATACAGGGAAAAA
Organism: Pissodes strobi; assembly: GCA_016904865.1. NCBI lineage: Eukaryota > Metazoa > Arthropoda > Insecta > Coleoptera > Curculionidae > Pissodes > Pissodes strobi. The sequence continues at coordinate 570,630 of MU181917.1, forward strand.
CAAAAAGTTAATTTTTTTTCAATGGAACACCCTATATATAAATTTATTTTTCGATTTTTCGTAAAATTCTAAGCCTATTTTATCTATGGTGTTATACCTCTAAATTTAGTAGTTTCACAGCTCTAAACAGTTTAAAATCGGTACATTGGCTACTTTTCACCTTGGTAGCAAGAAGATCATTAGAGATGGAGTAAAATGAATTTCACATTCCTATCTTAACTTTTCAAGAGCTATCTGACGGTACTAACTGGCAGGCGGTACCATGGGTACCAAATCTGGTACCTCGGTAGGTACCATCAGTTAGCACCATCAGATAGCTATCGGAAGGTTAAGATAGGAATGTGAAATTCATTTTACTCCATCTCCAATGATATTCTTGCTACCAAAGTGAAAAGGAGCCAAAGTACCGATTTTCAACTGTTTATAGCTGTGAAACTACTAACTCTAGAGGTATAACATCATACATAAAATATGCTTAGAATTTTACGAGGAATCGAAAAATAAATTCATATATAGGGTGTTCCATTGAAAAAAAATAACTTTTTGTTTTTCCCTGTATAATGATCATTTTTCCAATATTTTTTATACACAGAAAAAAAGTGTTTTTGAGTACCTCCTTAACCATACTTTTAATTTTTTTTGGGACACTTAAAATAAAAAAGTTAAAAGGGGGCGACATTATAGGGGATCACCCTGTACAGCCCCTAATTTATTAAGTAAATATCAAAATGAAAATAATAGAGAATTATGGCAACACCTTAAACGTATTTTAAGATCCGTAAAAGGTATATTAGAACTTAAGTTAGTATATAAAAGGGTATTTTATTTCATAAATTGAAAATCGCATAATATGCTGGAATTCAAAACAACAAAATTCTTTAGTCTTTAGCAGCTTGATCCACCGAGGCTGAATACAGTTTTTGAAGGCGTACTAGAAGCCTGATGGGTTAAATCTCTAGATATTAACTCAAATATAATAGAATAATATATGAAGACAATGACGGTTGTAAATAGCCAACAACCCTGTTTTTCACAAACGTTTAAAACACACTGTCATGAAGCATCATTCCACAAGGGATCAAATCATTAACAATGTAGCAATTCTAAAATATACTTCAACAGACAACCAATTGACAGATGTCCTGACAAAACAGCTTCCATCGCCAAAGTTTCACAGCGACGCGAAGTCGCACAAGAGGCCCAGACAAAGCGCACCATGCTTCTAATACAAATGAAGATAATAATAATGTTAATAATTAACACAACAAATATGTTGGACCATAATTATTATTAGATGTCAAGCTAATATATATTTTTTTATTTGGTTCTTGATATAAGCTTAATTTCGATAGCCAATGAAAACAAGCGGACACGTGTTTTTCGATTCCCTTTTCACTGTTCTATAGTTTGCAACCAAAAAAATAATCAGTCAAATTTTTCAGGCGACTTCCTCATTTAAAAAAAATCTCCTTTATAAGTTAAGTTTTATTTTAACCCTTTTCAGTAGTAGTATTAAAAATACACTCTATATTTTTAGTAGTACAAAAAGGAGACAATAAGAATATCATGTTACATTCAGAGAATACGTTCCATTTGAATTAAACTGCTGCATGAAATAAAATTAACAGAAGAAACTCCAATGTAAACTAAAAGTTATAGATACCCTGAAATACATCACGAAGAAGATACAACTCAAGTTTCGAAGTTATTAGAACAAAATATTATTCAAACATCTAATTCACCTTATATGGATAGTACTAACGAAAATTGACAAATCCGGCAACCAGAGATGAATTATCGAAAATTAAATTAAAAAACGGTGGATTCAAAATTTCCAATTCCTCAAAAATAAATGAATTTTTAGACAACCTTGGTAAAGCGCAATATCTCACTACGTGCTTGACTTAGCTAAGGCATTTCACCAAATTCAAATAAACCAAAATGATATTCCTAAAACCGCCTTTAGTACTGATTTAGAACATTACGACTTTTTAACAATGCCTTTTGCACTAAAAATTTACCGGCACCATTTCAAAGAACAACGAATAACATTTTACGTGGCTTACAAAATAAAACATGTTTTGTTTACATAGATGACATAATTATATTTAGTACAAGTCTCCAAGAACACATTGTTAAACTAAAGAAAGTGTTTTCAAGATGACGCGACTCTAAATTGAAAATTCCTCTTGATAATTTAGAATTTTAGGAAAAGAGATCCAATATTTAATACACATTGTAAGCAAGACGGAATTAAACCTAATCCTGATAAATATTTTCCAATTCCAAAAAGCACCAAAGAAATAACATCTGATTCTTTTCTCAGATTAATTGGATATTACCGACAATGTATAAAATATTTTTTTAAAATAACAAAACCAATGATTCGTTGTTTAAAGAAAGAAGAAACTGAAGAAAGACATTAAAATGAATCACACACCAGAATTTATAAATGCATTTGAACATTGTAAACAATTGTTAATAAATGCACCTATACTTCAATATCCAGATTTTTCAAACCTATTCGTATTAACTACAGATGCAAGTAAATATGCCCTCGGCACCTTATTATCTCAAGAAACAATGAATTGCCCTTAATAAACCTATAGCATATGCCTCCCGAACTTTAAATGAAACGGAAACTAAATATTCAACAATTGGAAAAGAGTTTTAGCAATCGTATGGGCTTCCGAATATTTTAGACCATATCTGATTCTATTCGGCCGTAAATATCATATTTACACAGATCATAGATCATGGCAATTAAAATTAGAAGAATTTGATTATCAGTTAATCTTGACATAGCAGTATATACAGTAGTTTCATCGTTGCAATGGAATAAAATATTTAGTTTGTCAATCATTAAAATTTGATTACATTTTTCAATTGCCTTGCGACAACTTTCTGGATTAAAATTTGGGACCACATTATATCAAGGGATAAAAAATTCTCGTGACGTGTTGGTCTGATTTTCCTTGACCTTTACAAGGTATCTTACGATTACAGTCAACATTGAACTATCTTGCGTTGTAGAAGATGATTCTGCTAATGATTCGTTACAGTAGAGACCTCGCTAGTCTCAGGCATAACTACATCTTCCTCATCCGAGAATGAAATTATAAGACAGAATCTCTTTCTTGTCACAGTTCTTTGATCCATTTTTTTTTAAGAACAAAATCACAACATGTAGACACTGACTATACAACCACAGTTTGTACGAGCTCATACGCCATTCGCCACATAATTATAAACCTATCTAAGAGTGAAATATTTTATTATTTAAATATTTTTAAATTAAATTAAGTTAAACTAGTTTAGGTTAAATGATTTTCTTATTATTATTTTTTTTATATAAACACATAAACACATATACACGACACATACTTACATACATACATACATATATAGGTATTACAATTCGTAGCAAATAACGCATGTTCCTTCAAAACCGCTATTAGAGATTTCGCTATCCATTAACCTTACCTTAGTGAAATTTAATTCAAACACTATCAATAACCATCATCACACTAGTCTTAAAATTGTCACAGTTAATTATTATCACAAAATAAAAATAACTCAATGAGTCAACTTTAGTGTCATTAAATATTTATTTTTCAAAAGCATAGTACGAGCATTAAGTGCACACGAAACAAATTTATTTATGCATCACAACACGTAACCGATACGCGCTTAAAACTGTCATCAGGCCATTCACATGTCGACATGATTTCACACAAAACAACCACACATAGGTAAACTATGACCACTCTATATACATGGGTCTTAATCGGCCAAAGTGCTAGCACTCACTGCCCTCATTGCACTGCCTTCGTTCTTGTTAGAAAGCCCTTATCTATAATATAGGGCTTTCTATAGGGCGAGACCAATCGGGACAAAAACTTCGTAACGGTACGTCGGATCGCTCTGAAACTTATACCAATCGATTTGTAATCGAAAAAAAAAATATTGATTTTTTGTCTGTATGTGTGTATGTGTGTATGTATGTGTGTGTGTATGTGATGAAATCGATTACAGGTCGCAATTTTGAAGATAGCGACTTGAAATTTGGCATAGAGGTAGAGGTCCACGAACCCTCGGAACCTATTGATTTTGGTTACGATCGGTTAATATACAGGGTGTGAAAACAGGACAAGTTACCGTTTTTTGGCGTTTTTTGGCATTTTTGTCCGTGTAAACAAGGACCAACTTTTCTATTTTTTGATGTCAAATGAAAGTATTCGGTAAGACACGTATTTTTGTTCCTTTGCTCTTTTGCTCTAATTGTTATACAGGGTGTGAAAACAGGACAAGTTACCGTTTTTTGGCATTTACTGGTCGCAATTTTGAAGATGGCGACTTGAAATTTGTCATAGTGGTAGAGGTCCACAAACCCTCGAAGCCTGTCGATTTTGGTTTCGATCGGTTAATATACAGGGTGTGAAAACAGGACAAGTTACCGTTTTTTGGCGTTTTTGGCATTTTTGTCCGTGTAAACAAGGACGAACTTTTCTATTTTTTGATGTCAAATGAAAGTATTCGGTAAGACACATATTTTTGTTCCTTTGCTCATTTGTTCTAATTGTTATACAGGGTGTGAAAACAGGACAAGCTACAGTTTTTTGGCATTTACAGGTCGCAATTTTGAAGATAGCGACTTGAAATTTGGCATAGAGGTAGAGGTCCACAAACCCTCGGAACATATTGATTTTGGTTACGATCGGTTAATATACAGGGTGTGAAAACAGGACAAGATACCGTTTTTTAACATTTCTGTCCGTGTAAACAAGGATAAAATTCTTTTTTTTTATGTCAAATGAAAGTATTCGGTAAGACACGTATTTTTGTTCCTTTGCCCTTTTGCTTTAATTGTTATACAGGGTGTGAAAACAGGACAAGTTACCGTTTTTTGGCATTTACAGGTCACAATTTTGAAGATGGCGGCTTGAAATTTGTCATAGAGCTAGAGGTCCACAAACACTCGAAGCCTAATGATTTTGGTTACGCTCGGCTAATATACAGGGTGTGAAAACAGGACAAGTTACGGTTTTTTGGCATTTACAGGTCGCAATTCAGAAGATAGCGACTTGAAATTTGGCATAGGGTTAGTTTTCCACAAACCCTCGAAGCATATTGATATTAGTTACGATCTGTTAATATACAGGGTGTGAAAACAGGACAAGTTAACGTTTTTTGGCATTTTTGTCCGTGTAAACAAGTCTCAACTTTTCTTTTTTTCGATGTCAATTTATAAGTAGAGGTGAAAGTATGTTAGCATTTTTTGTTGACAACATGGTTACCATAGCAACCAATTTAAAATATGTATATCACTAATAAAAGATATAGTATGGTACCTAGGATTGTTTATGAAGCCTAATTTGATACTAAAAAATTGGTTGCTATGGTAACCAAAAAAAGTAAGAAGTCGTCATAATTCGTCAATCCTACGACTTAGAGATTTGATATTTGGTATTGAGGTAAAGATTAAAAAAAATAACGATTGACGTTGACAAGTCGGTTACCATGGCAACCGATTAATAATATGTATATCACTAATAAAAGATATAGTACGGTACTTAGGATTGTTCGTGAAGCCTAATTTGATAATAAAAAATTGGTTGCTATGGTAACCAAAAAAAAGTTAAAAATCCTCTTAATTCGTCAATCGTCCGACTTGGAGATTTGATATATGGTATTTAGGTAAAGATTAAAAAACAATTAACAATTGACGTTGGCAAGTCGTTTACCATGGCAACCAATTAATAATATGTATATCATTAATAAAATATATAGTAAGGTACTTAGGATTGTTTATGAAGCATAATTTCATACTAGAAAATTGGTTGCTATGGTAACCAAAAAAAAAATCGTCATAATTCGTCAATCGTACGACTTAGAGATTTGATATTTGGTATTTAGGTAAAGATAAAAAAAATTTAGCGATTGACGTTGACAAGTCGGTTACCATGGCAACCAATTAGAAAATTATCACGGTAAAATTAGACTAGCGATTGGTAAATCTAATTATAAGGGCTTTCTAATTATAGGCCACGGTACGGATAGGAGCGTGGCAACAATGTGTGACCGAAGGTGACACAAACGAGGCCCGAAGGGCCTCGCGCGTGCCGCAGGCACAGGCGGCCACGCCGCTTGTTAGAAAGCCCTTATCTATAATATAGGCTTTCTATAGGGCGAGACCAATCGGGATAAAAACTTCGTAACGGTACGTCGGATCGCTCTGGGACTTATACCTATCGATTTGGAATCGAAAAAAAAATTTTTCATTTTTTGTCTGTATGTGTGTATGGATGTGTGTATGTGATGAAATCGATTACAGGTCGCAATTTTGAAGATAGCGACTTGAAATTTGGCATAGAGGTAGAGGTCCACAAACCCTCGGAACCTATTGATTTTGGTTACGATCGATTAATATACAGGGTGTGAAAACAGGACAAGTTACCGTTTTTTGGCGTTTTTTGGCATTTTTGTCCGTGTAAACAAGGACCAACATTTCGTTTTTTTATATGTCAAATGAAAGTATTGGGTAAAACACGTATTTTTGTTTCTTTGCTCTTTTGCTCTAATTGTTATACAGGGTGTGAAAACAGGACA
>MU181917.1:592238-626530 GCA_016904865.1 Pissodes strobi
TTTGGTTATGATCGGTTAATATACAGGGTGTGAAAACAGGACAAGTTACCGTTTTTTGCCATTTTTGTCCGTGTAAACAAGGATAATATTCTTTTTTTTATGTCAAATGGAAGTATTCGGTAAGACACGTATTTTTGTTCCTTTGCTCTTTTGCTCTAATTGTTATACAGGGTGTGAAAACAGGACAAGTTACCGTTTTTGGCATTTACAGGTCGCAATTTCGAAGATGGCGACTTGAAATTTGTCATAGAGTTAGAGGTCCACAAACCCTCGAAGCCTATTAATATTGGTTACGATCTGTTAATATACAGGGTGTGAAAACAGGACAAGTTACCGTTTTTTGGCATTTACTGGTCGCAATTTTGAAGATAGCGACTTGAAATTTGGCATAGAAGTACAGGTCCACAAACCCTCGATGCCTATTGATTTTGGTTACGATCTGTTAATATACAGGGTGTGAAAACAGGACAAGTTAACGTTTTTGGGCATTTTTGTCCGTGTAAACAAGTTCCAACCTTTCTTTTTTTCGATGTCAATTTATAAGTAGAGGTGAAAGTATGTTAGCATTTTTTGTTGACTACATGGTTACCATAGCAACCAATTAATAATATGTATATCACTAATAAAAGATGTAGTATGGCACCTAGGATTGTTTATGAAGCCTAATATGATACTAAAAAATTGGTTGCTATGGTAACCAAAAAATGTAAAAAATCGTCATAATTCGTCAATCCTACGACTTAGAGATTTGATATTTGGTATTTAGGTAAAGATTAAAAAAAAATAACGATTGACGTTGACAAGTCGGTTACCATGGCAACCAATTAATAATATGTATATCATTAATAAAAGATATAGTATGGCACTTACGATTGTTTGTGAAGCCTAATTTGATAATAAAAAATTGGTTGCTATGGTAACCATAAAAAGTAAAAAATCGTCATAATTCGTCAACCGTACGACTTAGAGATTTGATATTTGGTATTTAGGTAAAGATTTTAAAAAAATAACGATTGACGTTGACAAGTCGGTTACCATGACAACCAATTAATAATATTTATATCACTAATAAAATATATAGTATGGTACTTTTGATTGTTTATGAAGCCTAATTTGATACTAAAAAATTGGTTGCTATGGTAACCAAAAAAAAGTAAAAAATCGTCATAATTCGTCAATCGTACGACTTAGAGATTTGATATTTGGTATTTAGGTAAAGATAAAAAAAATTTAACGATTGACGTTGACAAGTCGGTTACCATGGCAACCAATTAGAAAATTATCACGGTAAAATTAGACTAGCGATTGGTAAATCTAATTATAAGGGCTTTCTAATTATAGGCCACGGTACGGATAGAAGCGTGGCAATAATGTGTGACCGAAGGTCACACAAACGAGGCCCAAAGGGCCTCGCGCGTGCCGCAGGTACAGGCGGCCACGCCGCTTGTTAGAAAGCCCTTATCTATAATATAGGGCTTTCTATAGGGCGCGACCAATCGGGATAAAAACTTCGTAACGGTGCGTCGGATCGCTCTGGGACTTATACCTATCGATTTGTAATCGAAAAAAAAAATTTTGATTTTTTGTCTGTATGTATGTGTGTATGTGTGTATGTGATGGGATCGACTACAGGCCGCAATTTTGAAGATAGCGACTTGAAATTTGGCCTAGAGGTAGAGGTCCACAAACCCTCGGAACCTATTGATTTTGGTTACGATCGGTTAATATACAGGGTGTGAAAACAGGACAAGTTACCGTTTTTTGGCGTTTTTTGGCACTTTTGTCCCTGTAAACAAGGATCAACTTTTCCTTTTTTTCATGTCAAATGAAGGTATTCGGTAAGACACGTATTTTTGTTCCTTTGCTCTTTTGCTCTAATTGTTATACAGGGTGTGAAAACAGGACAAGTTACCGTTTTTTGGCATTTACAGGTCGCAATTTTGAAGATAGCGACTTGAAATTTGGCATAGAGGTAGAGGTCCACAAACCCTCGGAACCTATTGATTTTGGTTACGAACGGTTAATATACAGGGTGTGAAAACAGGACAAGTCACCGTTTTTTGCTATTTTTGTCCGTGTAAACAAGGATAATATTCTTTTTTTTATGTCAAATGAAAGTATTCGGTAAGACACGTATTTTTGTTCTTTTGCTCTTTTGTTCTAATTGTTATACAGGGTGTGAAAACAGGACAAGTTACAGTTTTTTGGCATTTATGGTCGCAATTTTGAAGGTAGCGACTTGAAATTTGACATAAAGTTAGAAGTCCACAAACCCTCGAAGCCTATTGATTTTGGTTACGATCGTTTAATATACAGGGTGTGAAAACAGGACAAGTTACAGTCTTTTGGTATTTACAGGTCGCAATTTTGAAGATAGAGACTTGAAATTTGGCATAGAGGTAGAGGTCTACAAACCCATGGAACCTATTGATTTTGGTTACGATCGGTTTATATACAGGGTGTGAAAACAGGACAAGATACCGTTTCTTGGCATTTTTGTCCTTGTAAACAAGGATAATATTCTTTTTTTATGTCAAATGAAATTATCCGGTAAGACACGTATTTTTGTTCTTTTGCTCTAATTATTATACAGGGTGTGAAAACAGGACAAGTTACCGTCTTTTGGCATTTACAGGTCGCAATATTGAAGATAGCGACTTGAAATTTGACATAGAGTTAGAGGTCCACAAACTCTCGAAGCGTATTGATTTTGGTTACGATCGGTTAAAATACAGGGTATGAAAACAGGAAAAGTTACGGTTTTTTGGCATTTGCAGGTCGCAATTTTGAAGATAGCGACTGAAATTTGGTATAGAGGTAGAGGTCCACAAATCCTCGAAGCCTATTTATTTTGGTTACGATCTGTTAATATACAGGGTGTGAAAACAGGACAAGTTACTGTTTTTTGCCATTTACAGGTCGCAATTTTGAAGATAGCGACTGAAATTTGGTATAGAGGTAGAGGTCCACAAATCCTCGAAGCCTATTTATTTTGGTTCCGATCTGTTAATATACAGGGTGTGAAAACAGGACAAGTTACCGTTTTTTGGCATTTTTATCCGTCTAAACAGGAACTAACTTTTCTTTTTTTCGATGTCAATTTATATGTAGAGGAGAAAGTATGTTAGCATTTTTTGTTGACAACATAGTTACCATGGCAACCAATTAATAATATGTATATCACTAATAAAAGATATAGTATGGTACTTAGGATTCTTTAAGAAGCATAATTTCATACTAAAAAATTGGTTGCTATGGTAACAAAAAAAAAAGTATGAAATCGTTATAATTCGTCAATCGTACGACTTAGAGATTTGATATTTGGTATTTAGATAAAGTTTTAAAAAATTAACGAATGACGTTGACAAGTCGGTTACCATGGCAACCAATTAGAAATTTATCACGGTAAAATTAGACTAGCGATTGGTAACTCTAGTTATAAGGGCTTTCTAATTATAGGCCACGGTACGGATAGGAGCGTGGCAATAATGTGTGACCGAAGGTCACACAAAAGAGGCCCGAAGGGCCTCGCACGTGCCGCAGGCACGAGTGGCCACGCCACTTGTTAGAAAGCCCTTATCTATAATATAGGGCTTTCTATAGGGCGCGACCAATCGTGACAAAAACTTCGTAACGGTACGTCGGATCGCTCTGAAACTTATACCAATCGATTTGTAATCGAAAAAAAAAATTTTGATTTTTTGTCTGTATGTGTGTGTGTATGTATGTGATGGGATCGATTACAGGTCGCAATTTTGGAGATAGCGACTTGAAATTTGGCATAGAGGTAGAGGTCCACAAACCCTCGGACCCTATTGATTTTGGTTACGATCGGTTAATATACAGGGTGTAAAAACCGTTTTTTTGCATTTTTGTCCGTGTAAACAAGGACCAACTTTTCTATTTTTTGATGTCAAATGAAAGTATTCGGTAAGACACGTGTTTTAGTTCCTTTGCACTTTTGCTCTAATTGTTGCCGTTTTTGACTTATGAAGGATTTTTGTCAATTATACTACCACATTTAACGTAACTATTTTGATTATTTTTCGAGTACAGGTTCGAATCCTATTGCGGAAACATTTTTTTTTAATGGAAAAATTGTGGGTTTTTTCTTCGAATAATTATTTATGATTTAAGATGCCCATATACTACAGGGGTGAATAAAAAAAATAGTTATTGAAGTGTAAACATCTTACGCGGGGCTATGAGGGTAAATCTCGGCAAATGGGACGCAAATGCGCAAACGAATTGTAGCCGCTAGGGCGGTATTATATACAATTTTTCCATTTAAAATCATTTTAAACGGATATTAGACGATACAAAAGCATATTTCAAGTTAAACGAACCGTCAAAGTACTATTTTTTTTATTATTGTATTCGCAGTGTATTTGGATCCATAGCACAGCTTATTTTTAATGGACGGTTGAATTTAAAATGGATTTTCGCTTCAAAATCCACGATAATTTCGTCCGAAGCCACGGCTATTGGTCTAAAAAAGTCCGAATTTTCGGATTTTTATACAATTTTGCAATTTAAAATCGTTTTTAAACGGATTTTAGACGATAAAAGCATATTATTATTTGAAATTTAACGAACTGTCAAAAGTATTATTCAGATGCCCACACGTTTAAAACAATATTGTCATAGCCCTCTTCTAAAATTTGCAAAGGATGTCTGCCGGTAAATAAGCTGTGTCCATATGCTGATGTTATTCCTGGTGGCATTAGATTTTCGTGTCGAACTTGTGAATTGAATTATTAATCCACTCCGAAGCTGGTAATAAGTATTATTAAAGAATCCTAATATTATAAATGTGAATGTGTTTGCTTTTATTCTATGAACAAGCTAAAATGTATGGGTAACAGCCATAGCACGTTGAATACTTGAAACTACCACTTCTTGTCCGCTCACTCAAGTTAAGCAACGTCGGGCGTGGTTAGTACTTGGATGGGTGACCGCTTGGGAACACAACGCCAACGTGCTGTTGTAATTTTTTTACAACCGATGTCGTTATATGACATGTTTACACATCAGTCTCGAGTACTAGCAGACTCGCTCAATTTATTTTATTTAAGATCCCCATATACTACAGGGTTGAATAAAAAAATTAGACATTCTTGAAAAATTGGTTGTTATGGTAACTAAGAAAAAAAATTAAATTTATGTATTTTTTTTTAATAATTATACGATTTGAAGACTTGATCTTTGGTATGTGAATATGTGTGATGAAGATTTGTGCTGACTTGAATTGGTTACAATGGCAACCGAAAAATAATATAGCCTAAATTCCTTAAGGATTAATATCAGAAAGAAATGTGTTATACAGGGTCTGCTCAGATTTGGTTACCAAATGGGAAACTTTCTTATTTTTTATTTTATGCTTGGAAAAAAACTAATTTTAACAATTCTAAATTAAGGATAAGTTATACAGGGTACTTAAAAAATACAAAAATTAAGGTTATAAAAACAAAATTTTTGGAATATCGGAAAACCTTCTGCAGAAAAAATAAAGTTCCTATTAAGGCCAAAAGAAAAGTCAAGTTAAAAAAAAATAACAATTGACGTTGACAAGTCGGTTACCATGGCAACCAATTAATAATATGTATATCAATAGTAAAAGATATAGTATGCTACTTAGTATTGTTTATGAAGCCTAATTTGATACTAAAAAATTGATTGCTATAGTAACGAAAAAAAGTAAAAAATCGACATAATTCGTCAATCGTACGACTAGAGACTTGATATTTGGTATTTAGGTAAAGATAAAAAAAATGTATCGATTGACGTTGACAAGTCGGTTACCATGGCAACCAATTAATAATATGTATATCACTAATAAAAGATATAGTATGGTACTTAGGATTGTTTATGACGCCTAATTTGATACTAAAAGATTGGTTGCTATGGTAACCAAAAAAAGTAAAAAATCGTCATAATTCGTCAATTGTACGACTTAGAGATTTGATATTTGGTATTTAGGTAAAGATTAAAAAAAATAACGATTGACGTTGACCGACTGGTTACCATGGCAACCAATTAGAAATTTATCGCGGCAAAATTAGACTAGCGATTGGTAACTCTAATTATAAGGGCTTTCTAATTATAGGCCACGGTACGGATAGGAGCGTGGCAATAATGTGTGACCAAAGGTCACACAAACGAGGCCCGAAGGGCCTCGCGCGTGCCGCAGGCACGAGTGGCCACGCCACTTGTTTTAGGTCTCTCCCAATCTCTGGATCATATTATTTGTTTATGTTAGACTATCAGTTTTCAAGGGTAAAGCTAAATATCACGGACGGTTGGGTAGCATTTTAAGTAATACAGGATGTTCATAAAAATATATTTATTAAATATTTTAACTAATATTAGGATATTTTACACAAGTTTGTCAAGTGGCGCCTTAAACGGATGTATCGTACCTGTCAAGCAGGTTCCAACTACTGGAGTAAGGTCGTGAGAAGTAAGGTCGCGAGACAATCGATAACACAAGTCTAGGCTAGGGCACTCTAAAAAAGTAATTAAATAATTTACTGTTTTATTTCGTTAATAACATTATAAATATTTCTCGTACTTCTTTCTCATATCATCATCGAAATCGATACTTAAGTTGACTTTCTAGCTCATAATAAATGTTCATTACTTATCGCTCTAAATTCCCCTTAGAATTTAGTTTCACTCCGAAGAAACCAAACATTGAGCATATTATAACAGTCGTCCACTTATTCATTCAGGTATAAATCCCAAAATTTGTCCTATCTCAAGTATCGAGTTTCGAAGTTTTAGGCATTTTTTTGTACCGTTTGTTTACATAACCAAATATGCCTGAAGTACGGTGCGGTATGATATGAACCGGGGTACAGGGTGTAACCATATAGATAATAAAAAAACACAATTATATTAACGTTAAGCTATTTTGACTTTCCGATTTTTTTATTTATAGGAACTCGTGAGTGAATTGATTGCTGGACCCCACACCTGATTGTAAAATTAGTGTTTTATAAAATCACACTTACGTGAGTATTGACAATGCAATTCATTCAGCGAGCTCCACTCGGTATATAGCCAGAGATTGAGGTGGTCATGAAACAAAAATATTAACCAATTACTGTACTGACTGACAATGATAAAAATAAGGTGTACTCACCGGGGAATCTCTGTCCCCTTGCTTCTTCCAATAACCATCAAATTACACAATACTGTATTATTATATAATGTTAGACATATACCTTCTTTCTTCGATGACTAGCTAGTGTCACCTGAAATAGTTTGGGCTGCCCCAGACGCTCCACTGCCGCTAAACAGTAAGCATCTCAACACCCGGAAACTAAGATAACATATACCGAGATCTTAGAAGCCAATCGAGGTGACAGGTGAGGGCCCTTCTAACTCACTAGTACCAACTCGAAGGCATCCGCGCGAAAGGGCATCCCGGTCATTGCTACACAATTGACCACAACCTGGTAATACCTTGCCCAACGGCCATAAACTCTGGTATAGCATCAAAACTCCTGCCATGGACTTTAATAACAATATAAACTATTATTCACATGTCGACATGATTTCACACAAAACAAGCACACATAGGTAAACTATGACCACTCTGTATACATGGGTCTTAATCGGCCAAAGTGCTAGCACTCACTGCCCTCATTGCACTGCCTTCGTTCTTGTTTTAGGTCTCTGCCAATCTCTGGATCATATTATTTGTTTATGTTAGACTATCAGTTTTCAAGGGTAAAGCTAAATATCACGGACGGTTGGGTAGCATTTTAAGTAATACAGGATGTTCATAAAAATATATTTATTAAATATTTTAACTAATATTAGGATATTTTACACAAGTTTGTCAAGTGGCGCCTTAAACGGATGTATCGTACCTGTCAAGCAGGTTCCAACAACTGGAGTAAGGTCGTGAGAAGTAAGGTCGCGAGACAATCGATAACACCACAAGTCAACCAGTAAAAGGAGAAAATCGCAATATTGTATTCAGTAACATTTTCAACTTTACAACATTTATTCCTGATGATGCTGAAAAGTATGCACTTATGCACTTACATTGCATCTTTTATATATAATACACACAGTTCATTTAATAGAAATGTTCATCTCTATTATTTTTAACAGTCATCGTCAGTTTCAAATAGTTACTTTGGCGACAAGTTTTAAGCCCTATTAATTTGTTGTTATTGAACATTTTTAATTTCGCGCTGGTCCAACATAGGAGTAGAGATAACTTTAAAACATGGAGTTTCACATTTGTTGGGCCATTTTTCGAAGTTTTGTTTTTTTTGGAGGATTTAATGTGGTAGCTTAAAGCTGAGTAGCTCAAAATGTGTAATTTGTGTGTGGAAAAATTTAATGATTTCGAAAACGAAAGTAAGAAAAAGAAACTACATTTAAATAAAATTACTGTCGTATAAAACCTAATCTAATACGAAATAACGCACATCTGTATAGCTCTTCTTAATTATAAGAAAAATAAATAGTTTACTTTTTGATCTGTTGCTTGCTTCTTATCGCCTTAGCTGAATCATGATAATTCATCTCATCACAATGACTCCCGTGTTCCCTCAGTGCATAAGATTCTATGAACTACAACATTTCCTGGTCCTAGAAGTGAATATTTTAAAAATATTATTTATATAGATTTTTACATTGTTAAGATAGAAGTGTCAAATCTAATATATTCAGAATCAAGAATAAACAGATCATTAATCCAATAAATGTAGATTTAACACAAGTTAATATTTTTTAGCAGCTTTGTCATGCTCATTTAATTGTTTTGATAAAACATCTGGCCGATTCATGAAAAATCCTCAAACTTTTGTACCCAACGCCTATTTAGGATTTGTGGGCTCCTTACTTTGTACCTGTGGCTTGGGCCATACTGAAGAAAAAATATATATTTTTAATTATTCTACAAAAGTCGCATTTTCACAATTATTCAATTAAAAACTTAAAAATAATGGTCTAAAGTTTATTATTGAATTATAGAAAAATTACGTTCGAATTTTATGACTTCATGAAATGAGATGAATAAAATTAAAAGAACTGAATACATTAACTAATACACTTTAATGGTTTCGAATACAAAACTTTTGCAAACAATGCAAATAAAACGATAGCGTAAAATAATCTTAATTGATTAATGGTCTACACTTCATACTAATGAAGCTATTTATAATATATTCATAACCTTGTTGTCTAAATATGTCAATGCTGAGTAAAACATGAAAGTAAGAAACCTGCTTTTGATCAAGTTGAAAATGAGCTTTCTCCACTGGTCTTTGTAACCAAGTTCCTTCTTAAGGCCGTCTCAATATTAGGAAAGCAACCTTTAAGGTGTTTTTTCTAAGATGAATTTATATGCATTCACCTCTCCTGACTAATGACTTTTCATTTTCGACATCACCTTTTTAAACTCATGGTAAAAAACTTCATCTTTCAATTGAATATCTAAGTCATTATTTTATGTTTCTACTAAATTTTGAGCTGCTGCAATTATCTCTCCATTAATAAGAGTATTTAACATTTTCAGAGACCTAAAACGGATCAGTTTTTATGACTGAATTTTTCGCCGCAACTATTGATGGACTCAAATTGATCTATGATAGGAAGGAAATTCCACGTTCGAAATTTTCCTGATGGGGTTACCTCAACTTCTGGTGCTTGGGACACAGTCAAGGTGTCAAACATAAGTTTATTTTGCGTTTCCGATGTGTTCCATTCTTATACCATGTGCAATCAAAAACACCTAACTCAGCAGCTTTCGCCTAATATTCTTCCAAACTCTCCCGTTTTTGCCTTGTTCTTATGAAATTTGTTCACGTCCAATCTAGGGTTCTGCAGAGTTTCCTTAGTTTTCTTTCCTTGGCCCAATATATCTTCACGGCATACCACCCATTTTCAACTGTGACATTTTATTATGCAAACTTAGAGCAGTAATAAGTGATTTTCATGAATCTTCTTTGTCCAGTAAAATTTGAAAAATCGCATTTCTATTTCTTTAGAGCCTTACAAAAAGACTGTATGTATCATCAACGTATTGTTGTTGTCCGTTTTGGCACGAGAATGGGTTTGTCAGCGTTGGCTTTTTTCAAACAATCGGTTGAAACTGTATATCTGTTAGTTGAGGCCGTAAAATATGCGTAAAGTTTTTCCAAAAACGCAATGCAAAATTTACAGTACCCAGACTACACTCGACAGCATTCTGCACAAAAAGTTTGAGTGAATGCTCAGAGCAAGGTACCCATACTGCTAATATGGGATGTATTCTTCTGGATATCTAAAAATTAAAGTGACCTGATCAACGTGACCATCATCTGGAGTTGAATCTAATGATATGGAATAATACTTTGATTATTTGATTCAAGAGGTAACTTCATTGAAAACTTGCTCGCCAATTAATTGAACAACTTCCTAGTAAAGCAGCGAGAATATGTAATTTGCGTGACCACTTTCACGGTATAAGTTTTTATGTGATTGCTCAAAGGTGCCGCTATAAGCTCCAGTAATCCAGTAAGGTAGTTTCGATTTATCGATGATTCCAATGGCAATTTTTACCTTTAAATGCTAGACCTCTTTCGTTGATAAACACTATGACACTTTTTAATTTTCAACCTCCTAAAAACTTTCCGCCAGCATTTTGCTGCATCGTTTGTTTGTTGTGTTAATTCGTAATCGATACGTCCCACTTCTTTTATTAAGTAATTACAGAATTTAGGTGGCTTTTAGACTTTTTGTATTCAGGCAGACGTCTAGCAGCATTTTCCAATCACAATAATCACCATGAGTAAACTGCGAGCGCATTCGACAAAAAGGTTTGCATACTTGTAGTGGTAGACGTACCCATTGCTGCTGGAATAGCCATGTACGTTTTATAATTTCTTCGTGCCGTGTTTTTTTGTTTCATATTTTCTTGCAGATCTCATTGCAGCACTTCCGTCATTTTGCTGCAAAGATTTACAGTCAACTTGATCACTGTCACTATTTTAAAGTGCTGTGTCCCTTTTTATACATAAAGCTATATTACTTTGTGTCATATACCAAGCAACCATTTTCACTTAAAATTAAAGCCCGTGCCATCATTTTTTATTTAGAGTAAAATAAAAGGTAAAATCATAAAGAATTTTTTTTCCAAAAATGCCTTTTGTTGGCTTTCTATTTAGAATAAAGTAAAAGGTAAAAGAGTAGAAGCGTGCTAAAGAACTACGCCAATGAACTAACACCCGTTTTTTCCAGGCTTTTTTCTCTCTCTTACAGAAAAGGGATTTACCCATCTTCTTGAAAAGTCGCTCGAGTGCAACCTGTTCCAAAAACAGGCAAGAAAACCACGCCCTCAAACTATCGCCGAATTGCCTTGCTTCCAATAATCTCCAAAGTCATGGAACGTGTAGTCAACCAGCAACTACTCAAGTACCTCGAGAGCAACAGAATAATCAGCGATAATCAATACGGCTTTTGCAAAGAGAGATCGACAGGAGATATATTGGCCTATGTCACTCATATATGGAGTAGGGCAATTGAAAACTACGGAGAGTCTCGAGCGATTGTGTTAGATATTTTGAAGGCATTCGACAGAGCTTGGCATGACGGACTGCTCAACAAATTGCCGTCCTTGGGACTGCCCGCCTCTCTCTGCGGCTGGCTGGCCAGTTTCCTTAAGAACCGATCCCTACACGTTGCAGTCGATGGATACATCTCGGACACATTCACCATCAACGCGGGCGTGCCTCAGGGCGCAATACTTTCACCAACTCTGTTCCTCATCTATATTAATGACCTGCTGATCAAAACGAATAATCCTGTTTACAGTTTTGCAGATGACAGTACCCTTGTCTCCCACTTTAGATCAGAAAAACCCTTACCAGCGACTGAGACTCATCACCGCAGACAAGAGCAGATTACAGCAATTAATCAAGACCTGGAGAAAGTTCAAACTTGGGGCGACCGAAATTTGGTCCAGTTCAATGCAGCAAAGACCCAAGCAGCAACGTTTACTAAGAGGGCCAATACAGCGGGCCCTGACATCATTATGGCAGGATCGACCATTCTTTCATCCTCGTCAATAGGGCTGCTGGGTGTCTCGGTCAACAGCAATATGTCATGGCATGACCATGTTGCTAACATCGCAAAATCAGCCTCCCAGAAGCTTGGTGCGCTATTTCGCAACAAAAAACTCTATACACCGCAGCAGTTACTCTTGCTGTACAAAGCGCAAATAAGACCGTGCTTAGAATATTGCTCTCATATCTGGTGTGCCGCACCAAAGCATACCCTAAAGCTGCTGGATTCCATTCAGAAGAGGGCTGTGCGTCTCGTCGGCGATCCGGAGTTGACCCGGAATCTGGATAGTATGGAACATCGCAGACATGTGGCCGAGATGTCTCTCTTTTACAGATACTTTCACGGCAGATGTTCCCAGGATTTAGCCCGCATAATCCCGCCCCTGGCAACTCCTGTCAGACAGTCCCGACAGACGGCAGGAGCGCACCAGTTCGTCGTACAACTAGAAACACTTAGAACATCGCTTTACCAGAACTCCTTTGTCTGGCGCACTGCATCACTGTGGAACTCACTTCCAGGACATCTGTTTCCCACTAATTACAACCTACAAATATTCAAGAACCGTGTCAATCAACATCTTCGCACACACACCGCTTGTCGAGCGCCATAGGATCTCCCTTTAGTGTGTGTGCCACTGCCATAAAAAAAGGGAATCTTTTTCCAAAAATAATTTTTGCTTCTCAACCATAGTAACACTAAACTGACACTATTCTCAAAAGGGAAGTGAGTTTAGCCTGGGTCCTGCGCAACTTCTTTAACTATTATTTTCATTGAACTTACCATTCGTCGTCTTTAAACTTCTGAGGCTCAATTAGGTGAACGTGTATAATCGTCATATTTTGGAACAGCAGTACACCTTGCGTTAAGGTTTATATAATCGGTTATAAGACATGATGTCTTTATTCTTCTTCTGCTTCTCTTTTGCAATCTATTGTTTGGCACTACCGCTTTTAAATTTCTCTTTCTTTCGTATTCTGTGGTGGTCCATAATATTAGATTAAGCTCAACGGAAAAATCGAAAAACATAGAAACCAACTTTTTAGAGCTTTACTTTTGAGTTGCTTAAAACTGAGGTTAAAACTGATGGATGATATGCTTGTGAACCAGGTAAATATGCGCTGTTTAAACATATGCACAGCGACGTTTTTATTACAAACTAAAAGTAAGGCCGGAAACAGCACGTTTCTCTGACGAACCCCGTCAAAAATCAGAAAAATAGGTCGGCCTCCTGCCATCTAAATTCCAAATCTAACAATTGCCTTGACAGGGCAGCTTTCCTGACTATATAAAATTTTAAATTATCTAGCAGGATATCCATGGGCTAGTTTGTTTAATCTAAAATCGAATTATTTTAGTAATAATGTTGATTATGAAACGTGTTTAGAATGCTTTCTCAATATTTTTCAGCTTTGTGATAAATATGCTATGTACTAATTTTTTTTATCTGGATGCACTTTTCCAATCTATTTGGAAAAAGTTAAATTACGTTTGAAATACTTCAATATTTCATTGATACCCGATGCTTCTCTGGCTTCTCATTACATGCAGAATTATTAACAGTCCTAATTTCAACTTCATACACGCTCTTCTGGAGCCATATTGCCATGCTTTTTACGGTTTAATGCATATTCTGTAGTTGTTAAAATTGGATGCTGAAACGTATTATTGGTAATGAAACTAGTTTTGATTATTTTGATTTGCGATTATTTCCGGTTCTATCGGCCAGTGTAAGGCAAACAACTTTAGCTATACGCTTTCAACACGGAAATATGGACGATTGACCGGGGTCACGCACAACACGTCCTTTCGCCATCGCTTTTATGTTTATTATAGAATTTTCCTTTCTGGAGTAACGGAAAAGGTTGCCTCTTCAAAGTTTGGGCCTTTTGTGCCCTTTATCTCATGTATTTTTACGATTCCAGGGTGCCTTTACGACTTTATTCAATATTCCTGCGAACACGTCTTTGATATAAACTCCAGACCATCTTGGGAAACAGGCCCTTGTTTTTGAAGTTAAAGATTTATAATGATAAGTAAGGGATCCCACTTCGTTCGAATTGGAAGTTCGTCATTTAGAATGTTTTGAATGTCTAGAGATGCAGCTTCTAAAATTTTTTGACGATGTGATTATGGGTATGTTGTTATTCACAACTCGTCATTTAGAATGTTTTGAATGTCCAGAGATGCAGTTTCCAAAACTTTTTGACGATATGATTATGGGTATGTTGTTATTCACAACACACCATCCTTTTCGGAAACATTTAGTGATGGCAAGGCCGGTTTAATAACTACTTTTTATTAAGTCAATTTAAAGTGCTGATTTATTCAAATCTGTGGGATAGAGTACGGCTTAGATCGAATCATCCACTCGGAAACTGTAAGAGGAGAGTTACGCTCCGCTCGCGCTTCTCATATATATGGTTATGTACATCAGTTCGGTGGGACCATCAGACTTCGTATACTTTCTATGATACAACTCTTATAATAAGAGGTACTTAGGATTATTACGTCATAACTCATATAATCAGAGTTGCTACGTCACAGCTGCATATATTTTTCGTCTTCTTTATTGGGGTTTATTTGGGTTAGTTGTGGTTGGATTTTGCTCCTGGAGCGAGCGAAAGAAAATATTTAAACTAAAAAGCAATTTATGGGCTATGGTAGGGAGAGTATTTAGCCCCATCTCCGTGCAAAATTGAGTACATATATTTCATATTTATAATGATTAAATACATCTATTGCATGATTATAAAATATATACTACTCAATATTTAAAATCCCACCTAAACAAATTTCCCAAAACTTAGCAGCACCACATCTTCCAGCCTAGTGGCTAGGTCGCGCCGGTCTAAAAGCGTTCCCGACACGGTTCTGTTATGTATTCGAAGAAACACATGCAAACTGCTTTATATTTCGTAAAATGCGCATGCAAAGTACGGCCACGTATTACAATAAGTAATATTTCACTTTTTGCTTCTTACTCAAAAATTGACAAGTTTAAGGTGCAACGAACTAAACACGAAAATGAAAATCGTTTATACTTACGAGCACCCGGTACAAAGACAAACTACATAGGTCGTTGAGCAAAAAATCTAAAAATGATGACGTAAAGCAGATAGCATGAACAACCAAAATCACTTCACTAATAAACAAATATTTCAAAAAGATAAGCTTGATATAAGGTAGAAACCTATTAAAGAACCTGTTAGAGAATCCGAAAGTGAAGACGACGCTGAACGTACACAATGTTGCTGGTGTAAAAATTGGGCTCATGATGCATGTGCAGGAGTGGATGACAATGAAAAACTTTTTGCATGTGATTTATGTCGCGATTGGGTTTGATTTGAGATCAGATTATTTTGTTAAAATAACACACTTTTTTCTTTTTAGTTTCCAAGTATCATCTTAGACTATTATAGAGAACCGAAATAAAATTCATGCCCCCTTACGTTAAAACTTCAATCTCTATGAATTATGGAACTTAAGTATCCCATTTTAGGCCCACTTTCCCAACCTGTCTCAAAAGAAATATGTAGCCGTTCTATCCTATGAAAATTTGTTCTTTTATTAATCAAAAGCCCCATAAATATAGAAAAAAGCAATAATTTGTACACACTTTTATAGCTAATAAAGAGTGAATCTCCTCCAAAGGCATTCGGCTATAGTTTTCGCGACAGTATTCCACTATCGATACATTCAAAAGCTTTGGTTAAATCAGAGAGCACGTATTAAGTGAGAAGTATAGTTTTTCCAAAAATGAAAAGCAGCAAAATATGATGTTTTGCTTATTTGAAATCCAAGTTTGTCCCCGGTTAAAATTTGAAAATGATAAGGCTCTCTCTTTGCCCAGTTTATTCATCAACTTTAGATAGATACTGAAGAAGTGATGGTGGTCTATAATTAGAAGCTAACTGGACATCGCCCCTTATGCAGTGGGATGGTCCTTTAAAGGTTATGGGACACCACCATGTATATATTTAAGGAACTTCTATATCTTTTATTTTTTATATCTGAAGTTGCCCAGAATAAAAGATTTCTTACTTTAACTTCCTGTAAAGAATTTGGAAAATATGTTGTTTATAAGGTAGCTACAATCATTTTAAATCAAACGCTACGAAAAGGGAATCACTAAGCATATACTTGTCACCAGTCAGTCCTGACGAGATAATAAAAATAATAACTTGAAAAATAAATGGACAGTGGGTGAAGATAAAATTCCCAATTCAGTACTCAAGGAAACCGCATAGCAGAACCCTTGTCGTTTATTGTAAATTTGATTTTTACTACTTTCCGTGGTGATTTAAGCATGTTCATATCAAGCCCATACACAAAAAATCCCCTAAATCAGAAAAAAGCAGACCCATCTCCCTGCTACTTAATATTAGCAAAATTTTTTTAAAATGCATTGAAATGTAGGATTGTTTATATTTTGGATAACAATAAGGCTATGCCTCAAAGTCAAAATGGCTTTAGAAAGGGCGAGTCGGTCGTTCGTTCTATATATCAGACTATGATCAAAATTCTGAAGTCATTGGACAGCAAAAAAGAAACAGCGTGCTTATGATTGGGTTTTTTCTAAAGCCTTTGATAGTGTAACAATTGATTAACAAATGGGAATTTATGACATTAAGGGTGTTGTGCTTAATTTGATGTGGTGGGGGTGAATCCTCAGAGCAAAATAGTACTTCCAAAAGAAGTAAACATAGAGAAGGGTGTTCCTCAGGGGTCAATCCCGGGACCTTTGCTATTTATTCTATATACCAAAAAACTGCTTGATCCTACTAGGGAGATAGACATACTGTACACTGTTGATACCACAGTCATATTTAGTGAGGACAGCCTGGAATTTTTTTCGGCGAGGGTCGAGTCTGTGATCGAGCTTCTCAACGTGATTTTTTTATCTAGAGGCCTACCTAATGTTGAACATATCAAAAACTATGATCAAAATTTTGAAGTCATTGAACAGTAAAAAGAAACAGCGGGAGAGTGATTAGATTTTTCTAAAGCCTTTGAGAGTGTGAACCACGAGAAATTGATTAAAAAACGTGAATTTGTGGTATTAGGGATGTTGTACAGGTTGCACTTGATTTGCTGCGGATATACTTGGCTCGTAGAACTCAGTGGGTAGTAAGGGCGAATCCTCGGAACAAAGAGGTGCTCTCGAACAAAAGTAAGTATAGACCCGGTTGGTGTTTGGAACCTTCGGCTACGTGCACTAAAACAGAGTTTTATCCACAATACCGAAACAGATTTTTTGCACTCGACGCGCGTTTCGCTAACCATGTTAGCATCATCAGGAGACGATAAAGACAGTCCTAATCATCTCCTGATGATGCTAACATGGTTAGCGAAACGCGCGTCGAGTGCAAAAATTCTATTTTGGTATTGTGGATAAAACTCTGTTTTAGTAAACATAGAGTCAATCCTGGAACCTTTGACATATATTCTCTTTACCAACAAACTTCTTGAGCCTGATAAGGCTAGCATAAAAATATTTAATTTAAGGTACTTTAATTTTAATTGTATGTAATCCTAACATCATCATATCATGTTCTCTATATGTTGTTTTGTTTTAAAATTATTTGAATCTATCTTGCTTTTATTGTTCAAATGTTAGTCTCTGTATTGTTGACATTGTTCCGTGCCCAATTGGCTTTTGTAGAAGGAATTTAATAAAGATTATTTATCCATCAATCTACAATGAATCATTTAGCCATCATCTGACTCAACTTAATCTGTATGCTACCATTAGCGCTTTTGCTTCGAAATCAATGTTTGACCAACTTTCACGTTGTTTGTTGCAAAAGACAGATTAAAATTAATTGAACAGATGTAGAAAAATTTTAATACATAACCAACCAAAACTAATTCAAAGCTTTTCCTACTATTTTGTAGTTTTATAGGAAAAGCACGATATAAAGTTTCTAAATTATTATGAAAAGTAGTCAAAGGCTTATGAATCAGGCCATTTTAGTATTCTAAGAACTTTAAAATATATAGTAATAAAATAAGACATCCGGTCCTGTTGAAATAATTTTAAAACGATGCATCAAAAATGATATCTTTAGATAATATGTGAACTGGGGTAATTTTTTTGCAACAATGTTAATACATAACCACAGTTAAGCCAAAATAGGTTGGATTTCCGTATCGTCTTCGGTCGAGTCAACACGTGTTGGATATCGGCTCCTTTGTCGCCATTGGGTGAGCACGTGGCAAATGATCAGTGACCGTTGTTTCTCCCTGAGGAAGAATCGGATATCCTAGCCAGAAGAAACCTACATTTCTGCCGATGTCCAGGCCGGGAGAGACCGGATGTTCCCGTGGGATAATTTCTGTCTGTGCCTGCAAGGATTCAGTTTATTTCTATCACTTTAGATTTGTTTGCTATAGTTGGAGCCTCCAAGAAAACGATGCTCGACACCTTGAAGGATCTAAAAATATAATGGTACCGATCTAATAAGGGTGTAACCTATCTGGGTGGGTTGCCCCAGCTGTAGCTGAGCCCTGATGGATGCCTAACTATATGCGTGGATCCCACTAACTCCTCCCTCATAACCCAAAATAATTCAAAGCTTTTTCTTCTGGTTTTTATGGTTTTAGCAGAAAATGCTCGATCAAAAATGTGTAATAAATTAATATGAAAATCAGTCATGGCATAATATGTGAATGTTATTTTTTTGCATCTAATTTAATACATAACCCTAACTAATCCGAAGATTTTCCTTCCGTTTTGATTTTAGTTTTTACAGAAAATGTTTGATGCCTAGTAAATTAGTATGAAGAGCAGTCATAGCTCAGAGCCTTGCTGTATCCTAACGAATTTAAAATATAAAGTTGTTAAATAAGACAGAACTTTTATTTCTTTCTCATGGTTTTAACAAGAATGAGGCATTCAATACGAAAATGTTACAAAAAAATCCTTTCTCCGAGTTGGACCTTTAGGCCTTCTTTCTTATCTATTTTTACGATTTTCGGGTGCTTCGACTTCACTCAATATTCCTGCGAACACGTCCTTGATATAAACTCCAGGCCGACTTGGCCGACAGGCTATTATTCTTTAAGTGAAAGATTTATAATGATAGGTAAAGGATCTTACATTGGTGAAGTTGGGAGCCCGTTTTATAAAATAGTTTTGTGTTTTGAATCTCTAGAGCTTGCTGGCAATTTTCTAGAAATAATCATGCTAGAATAAAATAAGTAACCTAAACTAAGCCAAGTTAATTATTATTTACAATGTTTTTTTTTAAATAATGTAAACACTCTTGACAATACAACTCCTGAAAAGGATGATTTTACATTAGTACGGGCAAAAAGGCGACGCAGATCGAATTGTATACAGGGAACGAATACCACTAATGCACTTAAGGCTGCAGAAAGGAATGCATGGATATATATAACAAGGTTGGACCTACGAACCACTACAAAGCAAGTTGAAGAAACTCTGTCACCTATTTGCAAAGTTAAATGTGAAAAATTAAACTTAACTCACAAAAATACATGGAGCTCTTTTAAGATTTGCGCTCCATTCCAGTATAAAGATGCTATCATGGATGGAAACATCTGGCCAGTAGGTGCCTATCTTGGCCGATATTACTTTCCTAAAAAGGAAACTCTGACTGTACGTGACGACCCAGAAAGCGGGAATTTTTTAAACAGCACTATGATGAATCGAATAGATGCATAGTAATGCACCTTAACATACAAGGAGGACTCATCAACAAGAAGGAGTGCCTTGAAGAAATACTGGCATTGCACAATGTCGATTTCTTATGTATATCAGAACACCACCAATCTGATGACATAAGACATTTTAATCTTGAAAACTATAAGGTCTTCAATTATTTTTCAAGAACTCAGCTTAAGGGCGGAGGCGTTTGTATAATGGCTAAAAAGACAGTAAACCTGACTAGGGTAGTCTTCAATAATTCAAAGGAAAAGACTTTGGAAATGTGTGCCGCAAAGACGATTACGTTTGTCGCAGTTTACCGATCCCCAGACAGTGATATTGAAGCATTTATGGAGGAACTTGCAGTTATGATGGAAAATGTGTATGATCCAAGAAACAAACATATTCTGTGCGGAGATCTTAATATTAATCTTTTAGAGCCTAACAAAAAAACACAAAATTTAAAAAACCTATTTTTAGAATATAATATCACCGCCACCATATCAGAACCTACAAGAATTACTAATCACTCAAAAACTTGTATCGACAATATTTTTGTTGATTTTGCCAGTCTAAAAGGGCAAGTTATAGATTGCCATATATCGGACCACGCGTATCAGCTGTTCTACTTTGAAACAGAATTTACCCATTCCTCTACTGATGAGCGGCTGTTCAGAAAATTTAACCAGACTAACATTGAAAATTTTATAATCGAGATGTCTAATACTAACTGGAGTAGCATAGTGTGTCACAATTTTACAGACGGAGATATTGATGCGAACTTCAATGCTTTTTATACGATCATTTTAAATGCTTTTGAGACTAGTTTTCCACTTGTTAAACCTTTAAGTACGAAAAAACCTAATCATAAAACATGGATTACAAGCGAAATAAGACAACTTTCCCGTACGCTGCAGGAAATGCACCAAATAAACAAAAGGATAAATAATCAATTTTATAATAATAGGTACAAAGAATTAAAATTATATTACAATAAAAAAATAAAAGTCACAAAAAAACATGTAATGATAGTAGATTAAAGAATGCAATAAATATAAACAAAGAAAGCTGGTCGATAATTAGGGAAAACAGGAAATGTAGTCAAAGAAACTTAAATATTGCAAAAATAAATTCTGAACAAGGTCAAATCACCGATATCAGGGATATCTGTGAATCCTTTAATACATATTTTGTCAATTTTGCAAATTGTAGCGACCCCCCTCAGAAAACATATACAAACACTATACCAATAGAAACAAACTCATTGTTCCTATACCCCACTACTCCTCAGGAAATAGAGGGGATAATCTCACGTACTTGCCTTAAAAAATCATGCGGTATAGATGATATACCAGGTAACATTATTATTTCTATAAAGCACATCATTTCCCCTATACTATCGGACCTAATCAATTTGAGCTTTATACAGGGTAAGTACCCGACCTTACTTAAAACTTCGAAGGTCATACCAATTTTTAAACACAAAGGCAGTATGCTCGACATGGAAAACTATCGCCCGGTAGCTCTTCAGTGCCATATAGCAAAAATTTTTGAATCTTGCTTTAATAAAAGACTTGCTAAATATCTGGAGGACAACTCATTGCTGTCAAAATGTCAAAACGGTTTTAGAGCTAATTTATCTACTAACACAGCACTAGACAGTGCTCTGCAACATATTTATAATTGTTTAAATGATAAGCAAGCAATACTAGGTCTTTTCTTTGATATGAGTCGTGCATTTGACACCGTCGATCATGACTTACTTTTAAAAAAGCTTAATATATGGGTATCAGAGGCCCAGCCAATTCATGGATTCGAACATACCTTTCAAATAGAAAGCAATGCGTCGTTGTTAACGGTGTGAAATCCGTGACTCAAGAGGTGTATCGGGGTACCCCTCAGGGCTCGTGTTTGTCCCCTACATTGTTTAATTGTTATATTAATGACCTGCCAAATAATGAAGTCCCGGGAAATCTGTTTGTATTATATGCGGATGACACAAACATCTTGGTTACCAGCGAATCAAAATCGGAGCTTACTGAAAAGTCAAATACATGTGTTGAATACGTAAACCATTGGTGCAAAGACAATGGCATTAAGCTAAATAAAGGTAAATCTGTGGCCATGCACTTTGTCACAAAAAATACCACCGTTAACGCAAGCATGCTTCTAAAGGTCGAAGGACGCTCCATTGAAAATTTGGACTCAACTAAATTCCTGGGTCTACACTTAGATTCAAAATTAACTTGGAATTGTCACATAGAAAAAATTCTTCCAAAATTAAGCTCTTGCTCGTTTCTAATACAAAGCATAAGGGACACAGTATCACTAGATGTGTTAAGACTGGTCTATTTCGGTCTCTTCCAGTCGGTGCTTTCATATGGCATAATTCATTGGGGCCTAGGAGCTGACGCCAACAGAATATTTATAGCACAGAAACGCGTTGTCCGGTATATGGGGCGAGCAAAAACTAGACATTCATGCATTGAAATTTTCAAAAAATTTAAATTCATGACTTTTCCATGCCTATATATATATTAATTACTAATATATGTAATACAGAATAAAGATATGTGGGAAAAACGTTCCAACACCCATAACCACAATACTAGACATAGCAATGCCTTAAATGTACCATTTTCAAGACTTAGTATCGGACAGCAAAGTCCACGGTATATTGGACTTAAGGCTTACAATCATGCTCTATTTATCCATAAATGTTTCAAAGAAGACGACAATTTAACGCTTATTAAAAACAAAATGAAATCTTTTCTTATCGAAAAGTGTTTTTATTCGGTCGAGGACTTTTTAAAAAAAAATTAAAGCAATGTGATTTTGATATTACTTTGGTTTGTATAAATATGGTTTTAAAATGTTTGTATGTATTTTTCCATTTTTTTTTATATTTTGTTTGTCATTTACTGTTGTATTTGTGATGTGTATTGTACTATACATAATAATTGACGTGCTTATAATATTTTAAGTGTTTATACATTGTAATATTCAAAAGCGAAATATATCTTATCTTATCTTATCTTATCTATGTATATATCCGTGGGATGGCACTTTCAGATTCAGACCGTGCCGACCTTTTGATTTACTGTTCCTTCCGATTTATTCCTAAATAAGCCCTAAATAGTTGACATTTATTTTACAAGCGTGCTGGAATAGGTATAATGCCTGCCCTACTTTCCACATAAATAAGTATTAACGCTTCGTCCACTTTGGATTTAATCGGTTAAATCGTTGTTTGAGTAACGGTTAAATATAGCGTATAACTTAGTGCACATAATCTTTGCTGAATCCAGTAGTTTTTAAATTAGACTTAGTATTTTTATTCAATGTTTGCAAATGAAAAAAATAAGAAAACAAGATTTATATAAATGGAAATATAAACAAAGATATAAACAAATATAGAAACTAGGGAAAACTTTATGTTAAAAAGAAACAATATAAATAATTGATTTCAAAATTAATAGAAACTACCGTGGATTTAAAGGCGCAAATCGATTGATTTCTTTAAAGTTATCCACATCTATTGTTTCATAGATATTGTAAACTACTAGAAACATTTAAACTATTAATTAATTATCACCTTGTCCGAAGTAAGTACTTTCACTTGGAAAATATCATATAAACATTCAAGTTAGGTAATTTATAAACAGCGCGAGTAAACGGGCGGCGCAGGAAATTATGAACCTTAAAGTGGCAATGGTGAGCAGATTTCAAGATACAAATATAGTCAAGAGGATCATCAATCCCGCAGATTTTGATCAAAGCAGTTGAAAACGATATGTAACTTTTTAAACTCGCATGATTTGGTTTAGTACAAAAATCCCGCTAACCAATGTTTCTTGTCCCGCTAACCAATGTTTCTTGTGCAGAGTGTTGATTGGACTAGAGTTTCCAACGTAATGCTTATTCATTCTAAAAGCAAACAACATTAAGTAGAAATATTTTTTGATATTTAGCTAGAAACTAAGTATTTATTAATAAATAATCCATTCCTTGTGGTTTGAAGGCTAACTCAAATTAACCCAAAGGGATAACACGTCAATTATCTATGAATATGCTCTCGGAATTATATGCCTATTAAAGAGTCACCATAATGGGAGATTTTTTTTAATGGTTTAAAAAAAATTGTGAGTTTTTATTTTAATGTAACTCAAGATTTTGCAGCTTTCGATTTGCTAAAGAAAAAGATATCAGACTAACAGAAATAACAGAGTTGTTCAGGATTTTAGTCAATCTGACAGTGAAAATAGTGATATTCTTACTTCTGAAGCTCTAAAAAAGATCCAAATTTCAGATCCTACTTCTAAGTTCGCAGTGGTCCAAAACAAACAAAAGTCCAGTTGCGCTCACATCTACGCCATATAAGGATGAACCAGCTGCCCGAGCATCAGTTCCTACAGGTTAAGCCGATTGATGTTCAGGACAGCAAAAAAAAGTTTAACTTCACCCTTACCCAGCATACATGAAAAGAAAGACTCTCCATCAATCAATAGCATTGAACCGGTCATACAAATTAACGAACAAGAATGTTTTGGATTTTGCAACACTGATTTTCTCTTACTTACAAGAGAACATTTTTGTTACTACAGCACTTAAACTGAATATCGAAGGAGCAATGATATGGAACATGCCAATACCACAGATATGCATCGCATACATACCCGATGGTAACGAGAAATGGTTGGCATTGGAAGTGGTACTTACAAGATTGCGGAATATGAACCGCAGTCTAAACACCCGGGAACGGATAATTCTTTACCGGAAAGGGTCAGGTCCAGGACAAACTTGGACATTCGCCACTAATGATGATTCAATGGCGACTCCAAATGGGATGGACTTCAGGGCCTTCTTTGGTTTTGGACAGAAGCAATTCCGTCCTAAACCACGGGGGGAACGGAGGGACGCCACACAAGAACAGGAGGCTGTAACTTCCACCGAAGCCAATCAGGGGGAAGCTGAAGGTAGGGTTGATCTTGCCTTTACAGGCGCCTCCAAACCTGAGACTGGGCTGGTGGAAGCAACAGCCTCAATATCGGGTGGCAGAGGGGAAGCCAGGTACCTCTCATAGAATGTTGCACTTCGACCAGACCCTCTGAATTCTTCCCTCGCAAGGGGAGCAAAAGATCTAAAAACCAAGGACGTAAGGCCCCCTTGGACAAGCAAACTGGGAATAAAGATGGAAAGTAAGACCATCTTTCTGCAGGCCAATCTGCAACATGCCAAGGCTGCCTCATACATCCTTGGCAAATCTTTCAACGAAGGGCGGATAGATATCGCCCTTTTCCAGGAACCCTGAACAGGTAAGATAATTTCCTCCGGGAACAGATCCAGAGCATGTATCTTAATCAAAAATAATATGAAATTTTTAAAAATTTCAGATCATTGCTAGCGGGACATGGCGACAGTGCTTGTCAAAATATCCATGGGACAGGGTACAACGGATATTATCGTATTTTCTACCTACTTTTCTGGGGACGCTAAAGCAAATCAACCTCCTTCAATGGAAGTGCGGAACTTGATCGTCTATAGTCGGAGGAAGAGCACCCATCTGCTAGTTTGATGTGATGCCAATGTACAGTATGGGACAGCATGGACACCAACCAGGGAGGTGAATCATTATAAAGGTATTTATTAGGGTAGGGCCTGGTTGTTAATAAGAGGGGCTCTGAACCAACCACCTTTGTAACTGCCAATAGGCAGGAGGTATTAGATCTAACGATTTCTTATCTACAAGAATCTCAGACTGGAGAGTGTCATCAGAGCCCTCGTGGTCATAGACATATTCTCCTCAATCTGAAAACAGGTGAAAGGCCAATCATTGAATACAGAAACTCTAAATGTACTGACTGGGCTGGTTTTAGTATTACCCTTCAGAGGCATATGCGGACCTCTATTGCAAAGATCTCAAATCGTGAGGATATTGAGCTGGCCTCGGAGCAACTGAGGTTAGCCATAAATACGGCTTATCACGAAAGCTATCCACTCAAGGCTAAAAGGGATAACAGAGGAACCGCTTGTTGGAACAAGTTGATTGATAAACAAAGGAAGGAGGTTCGTAAGCAGACGAGCCAAAGAGACCGACAATGGGATCAATACAGAACTGCTCTAACGAACTACAACAAAGCCATCGGAGAGGCAAAAAGGAGTTCACGGGAAACATCCTGTCAGAGCATAACAGATGCTCTTGGCAGTACTAGGATCCGTAGAATTCTGTCTAGAGAACCCGTTCAGGGGTTAGGATCGCTAAAACGACCTGACGGAAACTTTCGGAATCTAGCATAGAAACGTTAGAGCTTCTGGCTAAGACTCATTTCCCAGGATGTCGGATTTTGCATAATGATGAGCAGGAGCCTTTGTGAGACTGACCAAATCGGCCAAAAGCGGGCGACTGGATATTTCTCAAGGATATCATTAATGCATCAACAATTAAAAGTGCTATTCTGTAGTTTCAGCATTTTAAATCACCTGATGGGGACGGGATATTTCCAGCACTGCTACAAAACGGTGTGAACCGTTTTGATACTATTCTTAATTAAACTTTTTAGCGTCAGCTTTGCGAGTATATACCTAGCAGCTGGACTAAAATCCGAGTGGTGTACACCCCGAAGATGGGACTTAGGGAATCAACAACTCATGGATACCAATTACTCTAATCTCCTTTCTATTGAAATGAATGGTAAAGATACTCTTGATAAGTATCCACTAAATGCTTACCAATATCCGTATCAGACCGGGAAATCAACCGAACTAGCACTAAACAACCTGTTGAAACATATCACAGGCGTTAGACAACAGGAGCATCGCGGCGGGTATGTTCTTAGACATTGAAGGAGCATAAACTCCTTATACACATCATTAGCTGAAAGAGGGGTTGAACTGAATCCCGAGTATGTTATACTGCAGCATGACCACAACAACCCTACATGGGAAGGGCTACATATTCAGGGCTTTTAGAGGATGTCCGCAGGGTCCTATGTGGTCTCTCTTGATGGATGCTCTGCTAGCGGTTCTCTCGCTGTGGAATATGCAGGCATACGTGGATGATCTAGTATTACTTATAAGGAGCAACTCGCAAAGAACTATCTCAGAGGATCTTCAAGAGGTGCTATGATCTATGGCTAGTGTGAAAGGAAACAATTATCTGTGAACTTGCACAAAACAAGGAAGAACAGGCTGGAAAACAGTAAAGTGTTTGGGATTACCCTAGATAAAACACTTAACTGAAATGCACATCTGGACGAAAATGCTGCCAAAACGATACTGGAGGCATGGACTTGCAGACGCATTTGTGGCAAAACCTGGGGTATACATCCCGAACAAATGCACTGGCTATATATTGCGGTCATAAGATCAATACATATGAAGCAGTAGCTTGGTATTCTAAGAGCCTCCAGAGATCCGCTAGAATCAAATTGTTCACTTTATAAAGACGGGCGTGTCTGGAAATTAGTGTCGCCTTCGGCAGTACACCCACGGTAGCACTTGAGCGTCTTCTAAATCTGCTACCTCTCCAAATAGTATTGGAGAGGGAGGCCAGATGGGCTACGTGTAGATTGACACAGGCGGAGATCAACAATCCGCAGGCGATCATCATGGTGCCCAACAAGCTGAAAACCGCTAATAAGGGGAACAGTGTGTTGGGTCTACCATCAGATGATATGCCTACCAAAATTAATTATTACCATGTCTATGATGTCCTCCTACCAGAGAGGAACGAATGGGCAAAAGACTCCGAACATCTGAGAACAACAGAAAATAGTTGGTTGACTGACGGCTCTAAAACTAATGATGTTACAGGAGCCGCTGCATGGAATAAAAATGGTAAGGTTGAGCTTAAGTGTTCCCTAGGTAAACATGCAAAAATTTTTCAGGCTGAAGTTAAGGCCATTGATATGACTGCACGGTGGCTCATCGATAGAAACTATAAAGGCAAGTTAATCAATATATTCTCGGACAGTCAAGCGGCTTTAAAAGCTCTTGAATCTAACCATTGTACATCCAAGGCAGTATGGAACTGCCAGGAACTACTCACCAAACTGAGTAGAGAAAATAAACTTACACTGATCTGTATACCTGGACATACGGGATAGGAAGGAAACGCAAGAGTTGATGCTCTTGCGAAACAAGCGGCCGCAGTGGTCTTCATAGGACCAGAAGTAGTGCTGGGATTAGCATATAACAGAACTAAAGAAGCCATCTCCAGATGGACACAACAGCAGTTTGTAGACAAATGGAGATAGTTACCAGGTCTATCTCACTCAAAGATGACAGTGAATCTGCCATCAGGGGTGAGAACTAAAAAACTTCTTCAACTTGGCCGATAACAGGTGCAGGCTGTAGTTGGCATGTACACTCGCCATTATTGACTAAGAAGCCACTTGTACAAGATACGGCTTTCCGAAGAAATGGAATGGAGGACGAAGAAACAATGGAGCATGTTTTATGCTACTGTCCGGCAATGGAAAGAACCAGACAAACGGTGTTTTGAAATTCTTAAATTACACTTGCAGTGTGGAATCTACAGATGTGAGCCACAATATACCAAGGGTCGCAGTGGGGAGACACATTTGGGCCCACTATCGCGTACAAATACAATACAATGATATGGAAAACACAAGCATTGAAACTTCAGCTATTCTATAGTTTTCTAGAAAAAAAAAAACGTTCTCAACATCGAGTGCGGTTTCATTTCTACTAATTTTAATGGATTTTTTGCATTTATTATTATCTTATTCCATCAGTTTTCAAGGATAAAAATATTGGGATGAAATTTCTTTTTCTTCTCAATAACTGCAAAATCTTGATCACAAGATAAGTGCGAATGAACCAAAATTTTGTGATCTATCTCGTCGACATCAAATTCTGGTGATGAAGCTATGTAATTACACAGCACAGAGATTTCTATTTTTCAGTTCTGATCGCCACAATGGCCAGAATACATAACAATTTTTGTTGTTGTAACATTTTTGATATAGTATAGGAAGCAAGGACCTCTCGAAGCCACTAACACTGAGTGTCTTCTTTTAAGCCATCTCTGGCCCGTTGAACCTTTGGTGAAGCTCACGCTCGCTTGCAGTTATTGCAGTTATCTTTTGCTTGCTTCATCAACTGCTGATTTAATTTGAATATTAAATAGGTAATATTTATTGCATGAATCTGATTTGGTGGGATGAAAATATGTGAGTAAAACGCGCATTTCTCTGAAAGCAAAATAAAAAACGGGATTGTTTCATTAATTTTTGCACGAGCTGTATATTTTGCCAAGACTCAAATTTGGTGCAAGTTATTTCCTATTATTGCTATTTGGTTTACTGTAATGATATTGGAAGCTTGGAAGTTTCTTAATAAAAACCCTAACTTAGTTTTTCTGTGCCTCGCTAGTTTTAATGGATGATGATTATTTTTCTCATTTATCGCATGGAGATGGTAACTGGATTGGTTTATTTTTCAGTAGTCTATCCAGTCTTCTTGCTGAAACTTGAAACACGGGTTGAAAAAATGATTTGCAGATCTTCTCTCGTGATATCAGATATGTAGTCGATTCTTGTTTTCTCTCTCTTAGAGTTTTGGTTTTCAGTATATATATTCACGTATTTTGTTTATAACCTTAACAAATGAAAATAGTTAAGAAGTTTTAGAACAAAGCATATAAATTTGTGAGCAGTTACCGTCTTCAGGAAGTAAAATATGACATTTATTTTTGCAGTCACAAGCAAAAAATGGTCGGAACGGTTCTGAAAGCATCGTTTTTTTCAGATTTTGTGGTATATTCTTCTCTCGCACATCTTTTCCTTTTATCTACAGCTAGGCTCCAGTTCTGCCCAAGACGAATACACTCATTTACTTTTTACTCTTGAATTATCATAAGGATTCTAATCCTAGTCTAACGTACCTGAAAAAAACATACGCTCTTAACCTTTGTTATTTACCAAATTTCTCGAACGAAAATCAAATAAAATCCGTAACCATAATTACAGTATATATTTTTAGGGTAAATCGCGGGTAGAAATCTTAAAATCAATTGTAAATTTTTTCCCGATCTTCTTACAAGCAAAGATATCCAGGAACGATAATTCTAACAAGATTTCTCACTTCCCTAGAAAAATTAATATATTCAGACCAGCTCGCCGAGTTATTTATGGGCAGGGAATCCTTCTCCGCGATTGAATTTTAAGTCCATATTATTTTCTCAAGCCCCTCCAGCGTATCCCAGCCATTCTCTGCATTTTTTCAACACGGGCCTTACTGCGAAAATTAAAAAAATTGTTTTGATAAATTACCTTTAGAAAATATTAATTTTAGGAAAACTCTGAGACAGATACATAAAAAAGATGATATAGAGGGATGCTTCTCAACAGCGTTGAAAGTCTAGATTTCATGTAGTAACTGAAAACATCATTGTCATTTTACAAGTCAGAAATATTATATAAAGAACGAATTATGCCTAATAGGGAATGTAGACAGAACATTCAATATTTAGTTATATCGCTTGTTTTTTACAAAATTTGTCGCCATGTAGTTATACTAACTACATGGTAGTTAGTCATAGACGGACTAAAAATGTTGATCTCTGACGTGTTTTCAGCTAGGTATGTTTTGGATACGATTGGCATACATTATATTGCCCTTTTCAAATTTATGTAAAATGTGGTCGAATACTTATTGTTCTGTTTAATAATTGAGATTACAAGTTAATGGTGATAAGTTCTTAGCTACGAAAAAATATGGTTATTTATAAATGGTTATAATCATTTTCGTTATGTGCAGTAGCCTCTATCACTTCAGAGTATTTGCAGCAACTTTAAAGAAGTTATTAATTATCATTACTCCACTGCAACTCGAAGCGGTTCCATATTGGCACGTTATCTTCTTTGATTAGAACGGGATACCTAATTTTCAGAAATAGCTGGTTTTGCTTCCACTTACATGGAAATGTGGAAAGTCACACCATTAATTCAGTGTCCGAATAAATAACGCGATGCATTTCAAAATTATGTCCATTGCGTTGTTCCGTAGACATTGTCAATTTCAGGTGTTGCGGGACTAGAAGCATATTCGGATGCGGGGTCGTCCCCGTGGTTCGATAATTTGTCGATCTCCAACAAGGAAGTTTACAGACATTCGAGCCTATTCTCGACAACATTTGCGGCTCATCGAGCCAAATTTTCCGCAACATTTGCGTCTCAACTCTTATCCCATAGTCAAGTCGTTAATAGTGAATACTTTGCATCACCTTTTTGTCACATTTTACTCCATTCAATCTATGAAATATATTATTATATATTTTCTTCAATTCGAGGTCTCTTGGGTAGTTTCGGAAATACTTAATATCTGCATATATTTTACTATCAAATTTTTCACAAAAAAACTTCTTCATACTTTTAAATTGGTGCAAAGTACTAACTCAAACTAACTCTATTAGGGGGATACTTTGCACCACATGGGAAGTACTTTAGTTTCTTCGATAAAATAAAGGTTATTTTAAATATACACCCTCTTTATTGAAATATTTCACCAGAATACAATCAGAATATTTTTATATAACTATTATTTATAATTTAAGGGTAAATTTAGGACTAGCAATAAATAATTTGTGTTTAAAATTTTAAACAGTACAAACCTAAAAATTAATAGAATCAAACTACAAAATAAACACGTTTAGAACATAGAAACACTAGAATAAAATAGGGACAGTAGTTATTTAATCAAACCAAAATTGATTAAGTTTAGGAACTGTATAAGAGCCACGTTTGGATATTTCTTTTGGTGGATCAATTGAACCGATAACATCGTTCCATTCATAGAATATCTCTTATCCTTCCATGTAGGTCATTCCCATGATTTCGATGTTTCGTTCATTGCTTTTTTCCTGGATCGAGTTCTCCTTCTTATGAAAATATACGAATTCTACTATCTCTCTTGTGATTGGTTTCAGCGAATCTATGTCTTGCATTTTATTACTATCGGAAAATGGACTAGAATCTCTTTTTTTTTTTGAGAATGCCACTTCGTCTTCCATCTTTGCAATTTCGTCAACAAAATCACCATAGTCTTGCAAGTTAAGTGATTCGTCAGAAGAATTGTCATACGAATTCTTATTTTTATTATTTTTCTGACTTATTATGACAGAACATTTCTACCCCCCTATGGACAAGACTTCTTCGTGAGCGATACTTTTACCTGCTGGAATATTAATCTTCTTTCTGCTCCTTGGCTTCACAACCATTAGAAAATTATTAAGAATAGTACCTTCGTTGTTTTCATTAGAACCACTCGAGGACGGCAGTCTTCCCAGAAGAAGAGATACATCGCATGGATAAATACAACACACCTTAAAACCGGAGATCAAATTCTGTTTTCTCCTTGCTTGTCCATTTATCCATCAGTTGCTTCAAAAGTAATGGAAGTATTGTTTCCTCAGTCCAGGGCGTTTGCTAGCAGGATTCCAAATTTCATTTGGACAGAATCTTACACCATGCTTTGTTCATGGGAATGAAAAATGTTACATCTAAGGGTTGGTTGAAATGCATACTGTTTGGGGGCAAGCATATAAAATCAATGTCATTTTCGCGGCATAATGTGAGCACATATTGATTAATATGTGATCAGAACTAATTACCCTTGCTTTTTATCTGCCGAAATTAATTGCTTCAAGCCAATCTGAGAACAACCGGGACACTGGAGCTCAAACCATCTAGAATTACTTCAACGTATTCCATTTGGATCACCCAAGGACCCCACAGATGACGTGGTTTATATACTACATAATGTGGCAGAATTTCTCCAGCCTGCCATTATTAAGGAAATTGAAGATTTATATAAATTACAAATTCTTTCCAGATATATTATACTTCGCTTGGTAATATTATTATATTATAGTATTATAGTTCCAGATTTCGGCAGGTGGAACGGTTTCTAAGGTATTTTCCGAATTTGATCCAATGGACTCAATGGAGTCTCTTACAGTTGTCTCATTTACAGCCGCTCTACTGCGAATTATATTAATTTGATACATAAGTACGTTGCATTTTCGGTTCCTCGGGACACGAGTTCGTTGGGTGAAACGTAGATCGTATTTGTCAATGTCATATTAGTGTGTGTGGTTCTAAATCCGCCATAAGTTGTTTAACTTTTAAGAAACCTTATTTTAATGATCAGTTAAAGAAAATGGAGTGTCAGGTAGGAAAAAAATAGCATTTACGACAAATCCTTTTGTTTGAGTTTAACCGTGGAACAAAAGCATCGGAGGTCTTTACTACCGGGCCACGTACGGCAAAAACGTTATCTAGGAAAGGCCGTCACGAAAATGGTGTGCTTATGTTAGAGGTGGCATTTTTGATCGATTTTAACGAGGCTCATTTAAACGCCTAATTCATGATGATCCTCGTCAGTCAACTCGAGAATTAGCTGACTTGACTTGATGGATTGTGACCAATCAACGATCATACTATATCTGGATTCTATGGGTAAAATGCAAACATTTGGTGGGTGGGTACCGTACGCGTTGAGCAACAACAACAAAAATCACAGAGTAAACATCTGTGCTTCTTTGCTTGAACGACATGGCTTAGTTCATCAACAACATCCACCTTTCCTATTATGCATATTGCATAGTGCCTGGTAACAAAAACATTCTAAAAACAGAAAGGAATGGCTAAGTGTTAATAACTTGGACAGAACAGGAATGTAACCGCTACTGAATTTAATTGCCAACAGCTCAATAATGTTGCAGCTTCAATTCGAGAAAAACGGCCAGGGAGACAGAATCAAGCAATTTTACAGCATAATAATGCTCGCCCGCATACTGCTCTACCTTATTCTCCTGACATTGCTCTATCAGATTTTCACCTTGCCCGGTCTTTATCTAACAGCCTGCGAGATAACCTCTATCATAACGAAGCTGATTTTCACAATGGGCTAGATGATTTTTTGAACTCTATACCATCAGCGTTTTTCTGTCCCGGAATAGAAAAATTGCCAGAACGTTGGGAAACAATTGTAAATAATGAAGGAGAACACATTGTCGGTTAGTTTTCAGGTTTTTGTTTATCTAAATTCAATTAATTTTGAATCTCAGAACCAATTCCTGGTTGGAGACATGTCTTGAATCGCATCAAGCTGAATGCTCCATGTCGACAATGAAACACAACGACAAGACTGAGACTCATTCCTGGTAGGTTCATAAGGGTATCAATACCATTCACAGATAGTCAGGTTCTCGTAGGTGAAAGCCCACACACGTTCCCCTGATG
This sequence comes from Pissodes strobi, assembly GCA_016904865.1. NCBI lineage: Eukaryota > Metazoa > Arthropoda > Insecta > Coleoptera > Curculionidae > Pissodes > Pissodes strobi. Next base: position 626,241 of record MU181917.1, read on the forward strand.
AGTCCCGAAAGGACGAAACTGTCGGTGGAAGGTTTTCATGAATCTCACTTTTGTCGTTGTGTTTTCATTGTGGACATGGATCACTGAGCTTGATGCGATTCAAGACATGTCTCCAACCAGGAATTGGTATATTCCTGACATTGCTCTGGGAGTAGTGTAAATCATTACATTGCATGTTTATCCTCAGAGAAAACGGAATCAGCAGTATAATTCAATGCTGGTAGGGGTATTAGTTCTCGGAGTAGTTGTTTCTGCTGATCCAATCTTATCATATATATATATATATATAT
>MU181917.1:631530-694323 GCA_016904865.1 Pissodes strobi
TATATATATATATATATATATATTATTTGTATATTATATGCGTTTCCTAGTAGACGCTACTGGAAAATTCAACAGTTTTGAATTATACCCAAACTTCGGATTGAGTTTGCAAACTTGACAAAAGTTTAAAAATCGGCATGTATTCTAATAAAATATATATGTGTTTTGGTTTGTTCGGCTTACACACATATTTGAGGGCTTAAGGTGATCCCTTATCCGATGGGAAAAGAGTTCGCAACAATCGCTTGACGTAGGTTATATGGAAACAAACAAACAACCGTTGAAATTTAACTTGTCGACGGAAATAAAATCCCTACAACAGATATTGTTGAAAAATCATCCAAACACAAATCTCGTTTGCATATAAAGGGTTTGAGCAATTTCCATGTCTTTAACAATATTGCTTTAGATAAATGTAGGTTGAGTTCAAATCCTTGGGGTACTTACGTTTTATAAATTTTGTGTCTTTTTAACCGCTTAGTCTTGACGTGGACGAGCTGCATCGTTTGCGAGTCTGAGGTGATTCAGTCTCTCACCAAACGGATATTGGTTTTCATATGTTTTAACAAGATGTGCAATTGCTGCAGTCTATTCCGTGTTCAGTTAAAGATCTTGCCTTTTAGCTATGGAATCGAGCGTTTTCTCATAGTCTATAAATACGACAGGAGAAGCATATAGTAACCTATACCTACACATTTTCACTTAAATCCTAGTTTGTCCTAGTAACTTGGCCTAGAATCAACTTGCGATTATTACTTTTTTGAGGCAAAACTTCTTGGCCTATGGTTCTAAAATTATTACTTTATAGCACTTGTGCGATAGCTAAATTTGCCATCCATCGTTTGGAAATTGCACCTGCCCTCGGCAGAGCTATAATTGCCATATTTGTTACGTAATTTTCTATTAAAGATCTACATGTTTTCTTGACAGCCTGGTTTTGAAAACGAGAACAAATCCGTATTATAATGGCACAAGTCAAAAGCATGCTTTTATATCCCAGGCAATTTTTCATTTTTTATTCATTCATGTCCTTTTAAAAAGCCTCTTTCAGATATTAATAACGGAGGACTTTTTTTATAAAACATTGTGCTTTCGACAACATACGCTACCCTTCCTTTAACTTTTTATATAATGGGTATATATTTTGATAAATTGTTCTTTTTGGGAAACACTAAACGCATGCACGTACTGCCCAAGCAATACCTTAGCCAATAATAAACTTAAATTTCTTTACAGTGAGCGATTCCTTTAAAGGGATTTTTAATACTTTAAAATTTCTAATAGGAACCCTAAATAGTCAAAGGCACAAATACTTACAGGACTTTTTATAGTCATCGACATAGTGCATAATTGTCAATTTCATTATAAAAGAAGATACTATAGTGGCAAATTGAGAAAACAAAATTTTTATTACTTACTTGTATTAAAGAAGTTATTGATTGCGAGGCTTCATTTCATTTTCAATATATACAAGTAATTTTCCGCTGTAATGAGTAACTTGAGTGCTAAAATGAGTACTTGTAGGAATGAATATAAAACCTGATGAAATATTTCTTTCAATTATTTTTTACCGAGACATTGGCCTTGTATGTTTAAATTAATTATGTACTTAGGTACCTACTTTATTCGTAAATACCTTCTGTCTTTATCATCGAGATGATTGTGGAGAACCGAATTATTCATCTGTTGCCTCGACGTAGTGCATCGTCTTGACAAATGATTGAATCAATCTTCTTGAAAAAGATCACGATTGGTATGAAACATGCTTACTGTTGCCCCCCCCCCCCCCCCCCCCACGATGGCCATGATGTGAGTGTTTGGTTATGAGCACATCACATCACATCACATCCCCTCGTAGCTACAAAAGTTCCCAAATAAATAAATTTTAATTAAACACTCGACTCCAACGCCATCTGACCAGCGATCGTAAATTAGTCAACTCAAGCCCGACGATAATGATGTCGGATCTGCGATGGGCAGTTAGACACTCCCCCACACCTAAAATGCTAATTCGGAAATAACAAAAACAACATTCAATTAGGGATGACAGCCGCGGCCATTAGAAATAAAACATAAATCATGGGGAGCGCTTACAAAAAAGTCCATTACTGATTTAATTTGTGGACTTTTTGTCAGTTTACGGGTTTTCGTGCTTTACTACGATAATTGAATTGTTAGCGGAAGTGCATTCAAAACTGTGTTATCAATATATTTTCTTAAAGAATATAGAAATTTGTGTATTTAGTGCGATATTTAAAATAGTAGAATATATTTTAATGTATAGTGTAAATACTATCCCGGGATAAAATTATGTATTTATTTATGTTACTAAAATAAAGCGACATAAAAAGAATTCCAAAATAAGGTGGTCTCATTTTAAATCATAGTTCAACAATAAGCATGTCAATCCTGTCAAACTGATAAGCGTCATGTTATTTTGTAGCCTGTTCGTCCAAAAAAAAAAATCAGATTTTTTCAAAAAACTCATTTTAATTGCAGTTGAATATTTTCATAAACAAAAAATGAATCAATACAATTATGAAAGCTTTGGAAGTGTTACAAGTTGGGAAAAGTACGATTTACTAATTTAAAAATCCATTCAGAGCTACGGAAGCTAATAAAAATAAAAATTGCCTCAAAAAGTTGCTGTCGTAAAGACCAAAATTGATAAAGGAATGGTGTATCAAATTCGTTACATCTTTTACAAGAATGCAGAGATGAAAAGAGTTAGTACAAAAACAGTCGATAAAAAATGCAAGAAGAATTTTTTGAATCTGAAATCTTTCGTCGCATCAAGCAACCTTGCTGTGATTGCAACTATAAGTGGGAAAATAATTGATAAAGGAATGGTGTATCAAATTCGTTACATCTTTTACAAGAATGCAGAGATGAAAGAAGTTAGTACAAAAGCAGTCGATAAAAAATGCAAGAAGAATTTTTAGAATCTGAAATCTTTCGTCGCATCAAGCAACCTTGCTGTGATTGCAACTATAAGTGGGAAAATAACAGACAATTTCTTATGGAACTTCCATATATGTGTAGCGTTGCGAATGTTACAAAATCCAGTAGTGTGATTTCTTCCTTTTACTGGTGGATTTGTATTGTCGATACTCTATCTACCTTACTTTCGGGTACAATCCACCCCACCAGTATCAAGGAATGCTGTTCCGTGTCGATCCAAGCCCTAACTCCGTTTGGAGCGCGTTCTTGGCGGATGTCGTAAGTATTCTTTTTCGAACTGACGATGGACGGATTCCTTGACCTTCTTTCCTGTTCGCTTCAATCGTCTACAATATCTGAAATTATCGTTGTTATTTTCGACCATCAGAATTACCGCCTGATTTTGTCGCGAGATTAATTAGCAAATATACTGCCAGGTGTATTTTCTGAAATTATCGGACGTATTTTTCGATAAATATGTTTGGCGAATAGTGTGGTTATCCTTGCTATAAAAAAACGGACCTTTCGTGGGACAGAATACCTACCGTGAGACTGAACGTCCTTCCGCGGAACAGAATTTCCTGCCTTGGGGCAGAACTTCCGCCAACCTAGAGAGTCCCAGTTCCATACAGACAGATAGAGGCTTTTTGTTGAGGTGTTCGGACCACATGGTGGGAAAATAGCTTCGTAGGAAACGCCGATAGATTCCACGTCTGCAAGACACAATTAGCTCAAGCAGTATTTTTAAATTTTGTCCGAACTTATCGTTAAACGACTGTAGGTCGTCCATTTTCTTACATCGTACCTATTACCGCTATTTATCGTTCTGCTTAATGAATTTACCGTTAAACGTCTGTAGGTCGCCTATTTTCTGATATCGTACTTATTACAGTTGCTGACAGCTTTTGTTTAATGAACTTATTGTTACGCACTGTAGGTCGTTTGCTATCTTATATGGTACCTATTATCGTTATTTATCGTTTTGATTAATCCACTTACTATTTTCGCTTATTAAGCTTACCGATAAACAGCTTTAGGTTATATATTATTGTGCATCATATTTATTCCTGTTTCTTATCATATTTTCTTTAAAGGTACTATTTTGTTCATTATCATATCTGATATTATCTCGAGTATTTTGCTAATGTTATGATAATTAATTGATTTATTTTTACTGGCTGTAAGCTTCATGGCATTAAATTGTTAAACATAACTGCAATTTACAACTCTAATTTTTCGCCTTAATATCGGTATCGAAGTGAGCTCCCTTAGTGTTTCTCTGTAGATACTTACCAGATATAAATAAATTTACATCATAAATTAATTCAATGATTTAGTATATCTTTATTAACTATTTATTGGTATAACGATAACGATATTATCGGTTCCATGGGAGTAATTTAGATTCGTGCTTGTTTAGTAGATACTGCTTATTTTTCGTACTTTGTGACTAACTACGATTAGTCAGAATCTCATGAACTTAAGGTTTAGTTAAACCTATTTCCAAACAGGAATTAGTCAATCTTAAAGATATAGGACATAAATTAAAACCTAGAATCCTAATCCAATTTGATTTAATAGTCTGATAACCTAGACGATATACAAATCTTCTCATTAGTTTATAGTCGATACCACAAACTCGACTTAATTAATTGTCTTTAGAGTTTTTATGAAAGTATTTAAGGTTTGAATAAATAGTTTAATTGGAATGTCGATGTTTATTTAGGTAAGTTAGTGTGAAAATTGCCTTTCACTGATACCTTTTATTCCTAAATTTCACGATATTCTTACCCTAGATGTGTCTAAATTATACTGCCCTAATTTCAATGTGCAAAAATCGTTGAGCACCTAGTTAAAAAATTTAATGGCGCCTTCGCCTAACTGCCAACTCTTCGCCCTACGCCTCTAAATAAAATTAGAAGCACTGAGTGATTCTGGCACATGGACCGTTTGTTAAGCAATTAACAAATTGTGTTACACATGATAACATGAACACTAAAAATTTTCGGGAATTGGTTTAAATCTAAATTGATGTCTAATTTGAAACAACTGTCTCTTTTAATAATGGACAACCCAAGCTACCATTGCAGGTTAGAAGAACAAATACGTACAAAGAGTTGGACTAGACTAATGGTTACATGCAAATCAGCATTTACTGAAACATGAAATGTGGGTAAATTGCTTGCAGGAAAAACCGAATAAATCGCACCATTTGGAATATTATGCTAACAGCTATGAACACCAGGTTCTTAAATTATCCATTACTATGATGACTTTAACGCAATAGAAATTATATCTTCTGAGGCTAAAAGGGAATATGATGAAGAACTTAAATGAACACGGGGTTCGCTCACTAAAGTTTTGACTACTTGGGACGAAATTAAAAATGAGATTCTACCTGAACTTTGAAGAAAGTACCTAGAACACATTGTAAAAATTATGGAAGAAGCACTGAAAACAGTAATTTCACTAAACACTATGACCATTGAGCCATTAGTAACAAATACTTCTGAAAATTCCCTGGAAAGCTCCCTGTGAAGATATTGCAAGTGGTGATGAAATTTGAGGATTCTAAAATTGTTTTGTACGTTTTCGCTATTTTACATTATGTATGCATTTTTCTTGGGCTTGATGTCTGTAGGTATGGATGGAAATTTAATTCGTAAATCCTACTTTTTAAAATTATTAACGCATTGTGTTGATTTGTTTCTTGTTTTTGAAACTCTTCTACTACATTTAAAACGAATTGTTGAGATGAAATTTTATGAGATACATGTTATTATTAACTATGGGTCTTTTATTTTACAAATTGAACAGTATTAATTTTATTTATTTATTGCACTGGTCACGTTAAGTCTCTATAATAATGATATTTGATGATATGTAAAATCTTATAATGGCTGTAAAGTTGTTCTAGCACATCAATAAGTTATAATAATGAAATATGTCAGATAATGATAGGTTTGTTTCAACAGAATATCCTCAACAAGTTTCAAACCATTATTAATAATATGCATACGTTTATTCACCAGAAAATAGATTGTTAATCGTATATCCTCCTCACGTAATATTTACACTATATCAGGCACTGCCAAAGACGAAGATTAAACTAATTCGCGCTATCTCCGGTAAAACAAGTACATATATACTTCTATCTTATTCCCTACCTTTTTTTCGAAAACACTGCATTCAGGTACCATCAGGGAACAAACTACTTTAGTTTGATCGGGAGGTCTTGCAGGCTAGTACAATCATTTTCTATAGATTTTCACGAACATGCAGAGTGAAGTCTGGCATTTATATTTAGAAAGACCAATTCTAGGACATAGGGTAACATAACTACTTACTTAATTTGTAGTAATATGCTATTAAAGATATTCGAAATATGTCTCTTCAGTCATAATAGTGCAGAAAAATATTTGAGCTTATGACGAATGTTCCTGGCCCAATCATGAACTTTTTCGACCAAATGATTGCGTAGATACTTCACTCCTTCAATGCAAAGTATCGTCCAATAGCGACAATCTTGACAATCTACGAGCCAATTTAATATGCAAATGCGTTCATCATAGTATATTATGTAACAAGTGTAAGTACTAATTTCCAGAGGAGGAATTTTCGCCGAGTGCGGAAATCCTCCCAGCTTGAAAATGTAATTTCACACGCGTAAGGCACAGGGTTTTCTCTTATATTTTCGCACGCACCTACAGCCTTTATTTCTGGATATAGAAAAAGACCAGTTCTTCCCACACTTTTGTCATAGCCTAAAGAAAAACATAGCTGCGACACTTAAGCGCGGCACCTTTGACAAGCGAGGACCAACTTTTTTACTATGTAGTGGGGAGGAAATAAATAAATCTAACTTGACGTCAACCCCCCGGCAATCATTAGTGAAGTGAGCCGTATTCAAATTTTTTGGGACGTTATATACTAAAATTGTTACTCTCCCCTATTATTTTATTTAAACTTTCATTACAAAATATATGATTTATAAAATACTGCTTATTTCGAGTAGAGAATAACCAATTTTTTGATCCAAAAAGCTGCATAAAGAGAGCCGGATATTTATTTAAACATTACACCTGAAAGAAATAGTTAAAAATGTCTTTTGAAGTGAAATTATGAATGGCGAATGTAGATTACTTGTAGTAAGTACAGCGTTCTTGAAAGAAAAGGCAATTACCTAAAGAAAAATATAATTGAGTTACATATTATTTTGATAAATTACGATCAATAAATTAACTCATTTATGTAGAAAATTATTTATTTTTTAACGTTATAACACACATATAATAAATTGAAATTGAAATAAACTCACATGAATATAACTATAATAGAATATAAGCTCCAAGATAATCTTCAAATATCAACAAGATCTATACACATGAAAAGTTTTTTTATATGAGATTTTATCTTGCACAAGAAATTTCGGTTTTAGACGAACTTGTGAAGATCTGCAATAATAATTTTGAAAATTTTGATTTATCTAGTGTTCTCTTCTAAGCTTAAAAAAGATCTTATATAAGTACATAATTTTGCTTTATATAGATTCTTAGCAACCTGCACAATTTTATAAACGTATTATGTACGATTTTGCATATTTTTCGCTTTTTCATTTTAATCGCTAGATAAAAATATTGTCAAGATGGGCAAATGAAAATAAATTTTTGATCTGGCTACAGTTCACGAACTAGTTTATGCATGAAGTGCACAATTACGCTAAATCGGAGCAACATGTACTGTGCGTTCAATTTATCTTGATAACATTTTTATTCGCTGTAACTTTTTTGTTTTTAAAGATATCAAGTTAAACAAAAAATCAAAATGTAGGGTTGACAGCCAAGTTTTTTTTCTAAGTTACATATAAAACAAAACACTAACGATTTTTTGACATATCAGCCTACTCTATATTTTTTAAATGTAACACCCTGTATATTACTACATTTTTGGAATCTCTAGAGAAATCTAAACCCACATCTTTAGGTGTTTAAGAAATATTGACAGTTGCAAGTCGGGCATTTTGACATGTTGATAGGCTTTAAAATCTAAACCGCACGAGAGCAAAGAAAACGGTTTGCATATTCGTGTCTATCGAATGACAGTAACTTTGAATTTAACCAGCGAATAAAATTAACCGGAACTTTACACCTCCAGTTAAATTGAAAGCCACTGTCATTCGATAGCTTATGAAAACCTAAGATAGAGATGTGCAAACCGTTTTCTTTGATTTCGTGCGGTTTAGATTTTAAAGCCTGTCAAAATGCCAAAAGGCCCGACTTTCAACTGTCAATATTTCGTAAACAGCTAAGGATAGGTATAGGATATTATACACGATATGTGTTTTGATTTCACTAGAGAGTCCAAAAATGTAGTAATATATAGGGTGTCCTATTTAAAAGATATATAGAGTAGTCTTTTATGTCAGAAAATTATTGGTGTTTTGTTTTACATGTAATCTAGAAAAAAATTTGGCTACCAACCCTACATTTTGCTTTTTTGTTTACCTTGGTATCTTTAAAACCAAAAAAGGTACAGCGAATCAAAATGATATCAAGGTGCTGATCAAATCTCAAATAATGGATATATCTGGATAACGATCAACGTTTACGAAAAACAACCAGCAAAAACAATGTTTTTGAGACTTACACCTTTATTGTAGAATCCGAACTGTTTATTGTCAAACGAAATGTTTTGCATTTTCTTATCTTCCACATAACCACAACCTGGAAAATAGTCCCCACCAAACCGAAAATTTCGAACATCTAGATAAATTACTAAATAACTAAGATATGAAGATGCAAATCGTTTCGCGCTAAGTTAAACAGATCAAATTCTTTAAATGGAAGGAATGCTATTCGACATGCTACATGAAATTTATCTAGAATTTTTAGAAGACTTCCAAAATCGGAAAATATGTCCCGCTCTTTTGAGACCTTTCATATCGAAATATAATTCAATAATATTGTCAAACTAAAATCAACATGGCTAAATGATGAAATGGTTGTAAGACTCATAAAAAAATTAGAAACATGTTATTTCTATAAAATGTGTACATGGGAAAAACGATCTAAGCGCCATTTCCATAGGAAACTTTTTTATTATTGACTTCACAGAAAATTTTATTCTTGATAAAAGTTGGTGTTTGGAAAAAAAACTAATTTTGATAATGCTAAATTAAGGATAAGTTATACAGGGTACTCAATAAATACAAAAATAATGGTTAAAAAATCAAAAACTTTGGAATATCGGAAAACCTTCTACAGAAAAAATAAAGCTCGTATTAAGATAAAAATAAAAGTCAAATACCATTTTTTCCAAAAGTGCACCCCAAATCTATGTCAATTATTGAAAAACCCCGCTTTTTCTTAATTTTGTCCTTATTTTTTTCAGCAACGATGCACTTTTGGAAAAAATGGTATTTGACTTTTATTTTTATCTTAATAGGTGCTATATTATTTCTGTAGAAGCTTTTCCTATATTCCAAAGTTTTTGTTATTTTAACCACCATTTTTGTATTTTTTAAGTACCCTGTATAACTTATCCCTAATTTAAAATTGTCAAAATTAGTTTTTTTTTCCAAGCACCAACTTTTATCAAAAATAAAATTTTCTGTGAAATCAATAATAAAAAGTTTCCTATGGAAATGGCGCTTAGGTCGTTTTTCCCCTGTACCCCTCATATATATTTATGAATGTTTCCATATTATTAATTTTCGGTTATTTTTGGGATGTTTAAATTTTGTAACCTATTCCGATACGTTTTAGTCCGTTTTTGTGCTTTTAGTTAGTTTGGGTTGGTTTAATCAGCTTTCGTTTAGTTTTAATTTATTTTAGTCATTTGAACCCGGTTCCGATACATTATAACCAATTTTAATGTTCTTGGTTAGTTTTGGTTAGCCGCCAAAATTGGGTCGTTCAATCAACTATCGATTACTTTCGGTTCCGATACGTTATTACCAATTTTAGTGTTTAGGATAGTCGCCAAAATTGAATCAATCTGGGTTAGTTTCAACTTACTTAATATTATTTTTAAACTATTCCGATACGTTTTAGCCCGTTTTGGTACTTTTAGTTACTTTTGGTTAGTCTTTCAATCAAATTTGGTTACTTTCAATTAGTTTCAATTTATTTTAGTTATTGAATTAATTTAAGTTAGTCGTCAAAACTCGGTTAATTTTGGTTAGTTTCAACTTATGTTAATATTTTTAATCTGTTACGATACGTTTTAGCCCTTTTTGGCGCTATTGGTTAGTTTTGGTTAGTCGTTCAATCGACTTTCGGTTAATTTCAGTTAGCTTTAATTTAGTTTAGTAATTTGAATCGGTTCCGAAACGTTATATCCAATTTAAATATTTTTAATTAGTTCAGGTTAGTTGCCAAAATTCGGTTAATTTGGGTTAGTTTCAACTTACTTTAATAACTTTAATCTGTTACGATACGTTTTAGCCCTTTTGGTGCTTTTGGTTACTTTTGGTTAGTCGTTCAGTCGACATTCGGTTAATTTCAGCTAGTTTTAATTTATTTTAATCATTGGACCGGTTTCGATACCTTATAACCAATTTTAAAGTTTTTGATTACTTTCGGTTAGTCGCCAAAATTCGGCTAATTTGGGTTAGTTTTAACTTACTTTAGTATTTTTAATCTGTTCCAATACGTATTAGACCGTTTTGGTGCTTTTACTTAATTTTGGTTAGTCATTCAGTCAACTTTCGGTAACTTTCACTTAGTTCCGATACGTTATAATTAATTTAAATGTGTTTGATTAATTTTAGTTAGTCCTCAAAATTCGGTTAGTTTCAATTTACTTTCGTTCAATCAACGTTCGGTTAATTTCAGTTATTTTAGTCATTGCAACCGGTTCCGATACGTTATAACCAATTTTAATGTCTTTGGTTACTTGCCAATATTCGGTTAATTTGGGTTAGTTTTAATTTACTTTAACATTTTTAATCTGTTCCGATACGTTTTAGTCCATTTTGGTTTGTCATTCAATCAACTTTCGGTTACTTTCAGTTAGTTCCAATTTATTTTAGTCATTTGAATCAGTTCCTATACGTTATAACCAAATTTAATGTTTTTGGTTAGTCGCTTAAATTCGCTTCGTTTTGGTTTGTTTTAACTTACTTTAATTTTTGTAACCTGTTACGATAGGTACGTTTTAGCCTGTTTTGGAGCTTATGGTTACTTTTGGCCAGCTTTGGTTAGTCTTTCAATTAACTTTCGGTTAGTTTCAGTTAGTTCCAATTTATTTTAGTCATTTGAACCGATTCCGATATCTTATGATCAAATTTAAGTTTAAATAAACAAACTAACTAGCTGCACAACTCTGCCATCCTTTTCCCGTTTTAACACATAAACATTAACTTATTTATATAACATACAAACAAAACAATATATACACATAACGATAGTCTATTTACCCAAACAACGAATCTTTTTCTATTTTAATTCCTATGAAAATTTATTGCACTCCGGCCCAGGTAAGCGCGTATTATTGGCATCGAGTTTCAACTGCGTAGTGTCCTCTCTTCACTGAGCTTCACGGAGAAAATTTGATTCCGTACCCCACTAAACGAGCCGAGTGTCGCGGCTATGGCTTCTTTAGGCTATGCTTTTGTTTTATTTCAATGGAATACCTTGTATATATTATTCATTAAAATAAAATAGTTTTTTTCAGGGTTCAAAAAAACATAATATATCGAAATATTTGATAATAGACATTTAAGGATTTATACCGACCAGCGTGTTTAATAAATAAATCGCGACGTTGAACGCAGGGATATTTAGTGATGCTTATTATCAAATATTTCAAAAATAGCCACAGCAAAGGAAGACATTCTCTATTTTTGAAATCAGAACAAAAATATCTTCCATTTTAGTGGATAATATATTGTTTCATTAAAAAATAATATGTTTTATTAGATAACGAATCCTGATCCTGATGGTTTAGAAAGAATCTTTTAACTAAGTAATTTAGTAATAAATACTTCAGAAGATCCCCGGAAAGCTTCGAATGTGAAGAAATTACCATTGAATTTGAGGTTTCTATAATTATTGTTTTCTATTTTTTCGCTATTTTACATTATGTATGAATTTTTCTTCTATTCGATGTCCGTAGCTCTGAATATAAATTTAATATGTAGATCGTACTTTTTTAAATTTTTAACGCATTGTTTTGATTTGTTTCTTGTTTTTGAACTTGTCTTACTACATTTAAAATTTTTTTATGTTATTATTAATTGTCGGTCTCTTGTTTTGAAAATTTAACAGCATTTTTTTTTGATTGATTGCATTGGTGACGCTAAGCCCCTATAATAATGATACTTGCCATGATATGTAAAATCTTATAATGGATGTAAAGTTACCTTTAGCTATTCTAGCACCTAAAGAGGTTTTAATAATGAAATATGTCAGATGAAGGTCCAGCAAAATGTTCGTATCAAAACGTTTAATTACTAGAAAATAGATTGTTTATTCTCCTGGAGTAATCTCTACACTATATCAGGCACTGATAAAGACGAAGATCACACTAATTTGCTATAAGTCAACTTCTATGTTATTCCTTTTCCCAGGGCCGCACCTAGACCTAAGAGCCCTCGGGTGCTAGTAAAGTGGCTACTAAAGAAAAAAATTGATGATTCAGAGAACACCATTGATATGCTTTTCCTTTTTTACGAAAAAGTTATGACAATCATGACATAAAAAATCACATTTGACATAATAAAGATTGTTTTAATTACTTATATCACTATAATATATTATTATATAAACACAAAAACTAGAGATAAAATATACAGTAGGTTCAGTAAGTAAAAGTAACTAATCCCATATATAAAGGGTAGGTTAAAAAAATTAGAAATTATGGCGACCCATATTATTATTATTTTAAATGATGTTGTCTAACCAAGCGTACCATGTACCGGGTTATTCATTATAAATGGACACCTCCCTTAACTTTTTCATTTTTAAAGATAGCGAGTTAATTTTTTTATCGATTTGTAGGTAATTTTTTTATTAGGAATGAAAATATCTCTCATGAGCAAACGTCAATATATAGTTGTTTTTTTAGATGGAACATCCTGTATATTATTGAATTTTTAAAATTACCAGAAAATTCTAGATGTTTCATATATAATATTCTATAGCTATCTTCAACAGTTTACGAAATATTGAAATTGTATGTGGATAATTTTAATAAATTTTAGCAATCTGGAAAACGGTTTGCACATTTCTATCATAGCTGTCCGAAAGCTATCGGGTGGAACTAATTTTGAATTTATCCGTCACTTTTTAACCTTGGATTAAATTAAAATTAGCGCAATTCGAGAGCCTGTTAAAACTAGGATAGGAATGTGAAAACAGTTTTCTTGATCTCTTAAGGTTTAGAGTCAAAGTGCCAAAATATATAAAAATCGACATTATGAATCTAGAATTTTCTGGTTAATTCAAAATTGCAACAATATAGACGGTGTTCCATTTAAAAAATGTAACTTTATATTGGCGTTTGCTTATGGGACACCCGGTATAATATTTTCTTTATTAATAAGAAAATTTAGATGATTACCTACAAGTCAATAAAAAAATAGCTCTCTATCTTTAAAAATAACAAAGTTAAGAGAGTGACCATTTTTAATAAATAACCCTGTACCTATTAAGAAATTGAGTTTTTACAACTTTAATGGTTGCAAAATTAGATATAATTCCATGCAAGTTTAATGCGCCCAGTAGCTCATGCTCTATCCAAATTAAACCTAAGTTATCCAGTCTCTGTGTGCCATGGTGATCCGTAAATAAATTTTTATAATCTTTAACTTTGAAAAGATCGATCACCAGATGCAACAGAATCTGGTAACGTTAGCATAACCCTTAAAAAACAATAACCATATTGGAATAACTTGATACTACCTTCTTTTCAAAAATAAACTGTAATAAAGAATGCGGTTCGTTTATTAGCTCTGAGACAAAATGAAGCGTAGAAAAATTTATTTCGTTGAATAGCTCGACCCCATTAATGCCAGATTCCAGTAACCTTGAAGTTCTTCAAACCTACTTTTAAAATATGAAATGGTTTGATCCAAAATAGCAAAATAAAAATTGATTTTAAAATTATTTTTGGACCTAAACCACATCATCGATTTGCTCGTAACCCAAACATTCTTTTTTGTTTCGAGAACGCAAAGCTTGACGTGGAGAAAAATCTGCATCTGCATTTATATCTTGGGCAAGCTCATTAGTATCAACAAGCATACTATTAAACGTTTCATCTGAACGTATAGACCACGAAAAAAATTCTATTAAATTCTTTAAGTAATCTAGACATATTTAAATATTTATTGTAGAGCTTTGCATCATTTTGTTTAACTTAATAAAAATGTTATACCAAATAACTAAAGAACACAAAAATTTATAATTTTGAATTTTTAGGGTTCCTCAGAAATTTCAACAAAAACGTCAAAAATTATTGTTAACTAATAGCGCAGTGGTTTAGTTGCATCGACTCTACTCGACCAGCGTGTAGCACTTAAGGGTTTTAGTGGCTTTTTATCCTGAAACATAACCCATTTTTTTTTTGTAGTAGCAAAAATACATAAAATTATTAAACCAGATCAAAAAAGTGTATTGGTTCATGTGAAATGTTAGCAGCATCATCTACTACTAGGTTAAGGTTATGTGCTGAGCAAAGCACATACAATGATTGGCTTTTTGTTTCTAACACTTTCTTCTGCATGCCAATACTTTTCCCACGTATATTTGAATCATTGTCGTATCCTTGTCCGCGCAAGCCATGGATGCGCTATGCACGTTAAGGCTTTTAAACAATAGGGGAGGGCGGGATAGACGGGACTATAGAAAAACATGTTAGAACAGATTCTTGCGCCCCCTACTGGGAGCTCCCCGGCGCTGCAGCACACCTTGCACCCCCGCGGCTCTGCCCTTCCCTACTATCTCCAATTTGTATGTGTTTTTTTTTCGAAACCACTGCATTTCAAGTAGGTACCCCTAGGGAAAAATAAATTGGAATTTGATCTAGGGGCCTTGCTGACCAGGCCAATCATTTTCTCGAGATATCCACAAACATGGATAATGGGGAGGTGCTTCTTGAAGCCTAGTATTTAAATTTAGTAAGGCAAAGTCTAGGAGATATGGAAACATAACTACTAGCTTAATTTGGAGTAGATTTATGCTATTGAGGGAATTCCAAATATTTCTAGCCAATCATAATCAATAAAAATATTTGACTTAAGACTATCATGAATATTCCTGGCCGAGTCATGAACTTTCTCGATCCAATGATTGTGTAACCCAATCCTTCAATGCAAGGTATCGTCCAATAGCGACAATCTTGACGATCTACGAGCCAATTTAACATACGAATACCGTCATCATCAAGTACTAATTTTCAAACGAGGAGGTTTCGGCGCGTGCGGAAATCCTTCGAGGTTGAAAACGTACTTTCATACGTGTAAAGCCTCGAATTCTTAGAATCCGTTTGTATCCGTTCATAATTCGGATCCGTTCGGCTAATTAATTAAAACATATATTTAAACAATATTGCAAGGTATGTTTAAATATTTTTACTTTGCAATATTGTTTAAATATATGTTTTAATTGATTAGCCGAACGGATCCGATTTATAAACGGATACAAACGGATTCTTAAGAATGCGAAGCTTTAGGCACAGAGTTTAATGTAATTACTAATTATGCATTTGCATTTGAATTTAATAAGGTGAATACATAGGTACAATTTATATACGGTTTCTAAGCTACTTTCATGCATTCAATCATTCATGCATAGAACTAATATGTAACACAGGTTACTTTTCTAGATTTTTTAGGAAATTTATATTTACAATTATATTCAAGAATAAAACAGTGTCTTTCCGGAATGTGTTTCTATTTTTTAACAACTAACTGTTCCTTTCTCACGAAATACCTTGATTTACTCTTGTCTCTGCTTCCCTACAACCAGGCAGGGATCTGATTTCGATTCTTAATTTAAGTAGTACAGGCACGATACTAATTACAAATTTGGTGCCGCCATTTTACTGCTTTTCTTCAATTACCATGAGACGCTTCGTCGTTTCTGGCTGTAAGGAATTGCTTAAAAAAAGCCCAAAGGAGGTCTTGTCCATAACTTGGACCAAGATAACTGAGGTGCACTAGATATTTTCTAATATCGGTGCATACAAAAAAAATTTGCCTAAAGGGATTTTGACCTTTTGGCGCGAAGATGCACTTGCTAGAGCGCGGTGACGGGATCGATCTAGCGACGTGGAGTGATAGCAGAGCACTGACTGACCTAATTTCTTCTTTGAGCTTCTAGCTAGCCGCCTAAAGGTAGGCTGAGAGTGGGGATTGGCGCGAAAATCCGCGTGGGTTTCATTTGGGATTGAAGCATCTTCCTTCTTTCTTTGACACATGGTTTACTGAACACTGACGGAGACACGGATATATTTCAAATTGGAAACGATTACACAGGATTGAAGTAACGGATGGGGTTACATTTAGCCTTATATAATGGAATAGACCATCCAGGTTTGGACTAAGGGGTAATGAAGAACTGACATATGCTGATGTAAATGCACAAATTTCTGTTTACCTGGGGTTAAATAAAACTATTTTGAGTTTAATTATGGCTCATTCATACTATATTCATACAGGGTGTTGTCACCAAACTATACGGTGAAAAACGATAGTTTATACACGTGTTGGGGTGTTTCCCCAACAACTAGCGTGTTTAATAAATAAATCGCGGTGTTGGATGGATATTTGCCGGGACATTTTATCATGCTTAATATCAAATATTTCAAAAATGGCACAGCGAATGCAGGCATATTACATATTTTTGTAATCAGGACAAAGAGAGTTATACGCCATTCAACTCTGGGAGGAGGCTTATCGCGCGCAATCCGAGAAGTTTTCGGCGACTTGGGATATGGTATATTTATATAAAGCTGTCTGTCTTTTTATAAAGCTGTCTATAAAGCCGTCTAAGTTGCCTAAAAAGCTGCCCGATAGACATACAGACAGCTTTGTAGATATAGATCTTTCATTTTAGTGAATAATATACTTATTGTTTAATTAAAAAAACAAAAGTTGGTTTTTTAACACTTTAACGATGCTTATTGTTTATTTTGGCAGGAAGGATTTTGATACAGAGCAGTATTTTTTTTATATCTCAAATCTTCTGCTGCTCCACTCTTGAATCTAAGATTACTCTTCAAATTCCTACCTACGTAATTTTTACATATTTTACAGAAAAAGATTAAATAACGTTTGTTAAAATATAATACCAAATGCAACATTTCTTTCATTTAAGGCAAGTTTACCTTACTGGGGAGTTTATTTTACTCCCGAGAGTTTGTGTGATCAAGTTCGAATAACTTCATTCCTAAAGAAATTACTATGCTTATAATCGTGTAATCAAATATGTACCCATAGTAAATATTTGAAGAATAAAGTTAACCGTGCTAGAATAAACTGGCCCTAATACTTTAAATTCTAATTTCTTCAAATCAGAATAACTACAGCTCCATCGCTTTTTTAGAATATTATGTGTACATGGGAAATGAAATATAACCTTTGTTTTTTATCTAAATATAACGTTTATTTCATCCGTAGAGAATACAATAAATGAAGGTTTAAGTGAAAAATTAACATAACATCGAAAAACTACCTTTTCAAGTGGTAAACGGTTGACGTTTTATGGAATGTAATAATAATACATATTACTATTCCATATTAAATATTGTATTATATTAGCTTTGTTCCAGAAACATAAAATTTAATCCGAAATGATTTGGAAATAAACTGCTTGCCACATGAAACGATACATAAATAAGTAACCAAACTGTTAATTTACAACATATTTCGAGAACAGTTTGACTTTGTTGGGCTGTTTGATTGTGAAAATTGGTTTTTCTAGATATAGATTGCTCCGAAGGTTTTCAGTAAATGGTATCGTAGAATTCATCAGAAATATCTGCTAATTTGGCAGTTTAATTATAAAATTCCACGTAATAATAGAATATATCTGCGTTATTATACATTCTTCCCAAAATATTTAAAAATAACATAATAATTAAAACAAATGCAGCGATGAAGTATAACTTTTTTAAAGTGGGTTATTTCACCCGCTGTATGTGGATAAGATAGCACAAGTACGTTGGGTAAAGGAGGAATATTTGTCGCAGCATTTTAATTACAAGTTGGGTGATTCCATTTAAATAAGTTATGATCTCTCCAGTTAAACCGTAAGTGAAGTTCCAAACCTTGGATAAAGGCGTGTTTTGATAATTATTAGCTATTTAAATAATGTGCGAAGCTTTCTGTTTCATCGAAAGGTAACCAATCAAAAAGAAAAATAACTCCCAAGACAGTTAAACAAAATCTCAATTTTTGCCCTGCAGTTCTTTTTGATTCCTGTAACTTATCCAACCTTTAAGAAACTCGATACAAAGTAGAGATATTTCACAATTAATCTTAAAAATTATCAATACTACTAGAACCTCGTTCGAGTCTGTGGATTGAGTAGTTTAACGACACATTTATGGGAACAAAGCTAAAATTTCGCATTCAAATTTGAACACAAAATATTTTTACATAGCAATATTGATATGTGTGTCATTTCAATTCTACGTTCACCACTCGAATTACTAAATATGTTATAACAAACCTATTAGTATGAAGTTTTCAGTATTTTACACATTGTTACATTAATATACTTTACAACTGTAAATGTATATTTTATATACTTAGATGATACATAAAGAAAATTTGTTAATATTACAGCATTCATTGCAATCCTACGATAATAGGTGAAGCATTTTAAAAAATATATTTTCTAATTAATGTTGTGAACATGGATATGCAGCATTTAGCGTCACATTAGAACTTTTTCGAAAAGAACCTTACCCAGTTGCAGATACTTTTGTATAAAATTACCAAAAATAAAATACTTGCTTGGTTCCTGTCAGATTCAGTAGGACATCACCAAAATATGTTCACTTTAATAGATATTTTAAACGACGGAACGATTAAGATGCTAAAAATATACAAGAATGAGCAAACAAATGTTTTCAAGAAATACTAAGCGTTATTATAATAAATATTTTGAGTTTCACATGATTGACATAAAAAACATTGACATAACATAAATATAGAACGATGCATAAGAAAAATGGCTGCATATAATATGCTTTATCAAAACACTAAAGTTAGTAATTAGTGGATCCAAATAATTATTTGCAAGGCGTTTTCGAATTTGGGGCAAATATGTCAATTTTGTTTTAAGTATTTTTTCCCCCAAGACACCATGTGTTTAGTTATAATTTAGATAATTAATCCTAAGTTGCACAAAAACAATAACCTACAGCAAATTAATAGGTAACTCTTTTGACAATACCTCGGAAGATATTTTATTATATAATTATTACAGTTTTTGATTATGCCTAAGAATTCATAATAGGAAATCCTCAATACTACGGCATTTTAACATTTAAAATTATGAGGACCGCAATTAATTTAATTCGGTAACAATTTTTCCGATAAACCAATTAAACTAGTTTGGATTAGTACAATAATTGCAATAGGTCAGTTTTTTTATATGGATCAATATTTGCATCCCTTATGGGTTGGGCGTTATTAGTTGACCCATTCTGTATAGCGACCATGGGGAAAATGCGCACCAAATGTTTTTTTTTTTTTATTTTAAAAATTATCATATTTATTTTACTGTGCAAAACGTAATTATTAAAAATTGCGTGGTATAGGAGGGAGGGGTAAAAACTAAATTAACTCAAGAATAAAGTACCCTTATCTTGCAGCATAGAAAACTAAATTTATTGTGAAAAGCTGTCTCTAATTTAAAGTTATTTCTGAATACTAAACTTGGACTCTGTAGAAAAAAACTGTTTTAAACAATTTTTCGACACGCCCCCGTATAACGAATCTATAGCCCAATGCGCCAATTGTTTGTCAATTCCATTTTTTGTGCCTACCATACTTTATTTTATGAATAAGTAAAACAACTTAATGTAAAACTAATGCGGGTTTTCTTTATACCTTTAGCGATTTATTACTATTTGTGTTTTTACAAAAAACAAACCTGTTTTAAATCGCTCAATTTCAGCCCCCTGAATCGCTTTTATTTACATTAAAGTTGCTATGAATGATATTTAGGATTGAAACTAACGTACAATCCTTCTCGCTAAACGGTAGATGTCGGTAATGAGAGACATCCGGATAAAAATATAAATCGTTCAACCGTGTAAAGAATTCTCAGAAAAAAAAGACACAGCCTTATTAGAAAATAGGTACAAACCACCGCACAAGCTGATGAAGAAAAACGTTTAAGTGTGTGGCTGTCTGCTATCAAAGTTCCAAAGTCAAAGTCAAAGTCAAAGTCAAAGTATTTATTGATGTTAGTACATAGAAAATGTTTACACACGTCAATAATTGCTAAAGCTAACAGTAAAAATATAACATAGAAGAGAACAAACAAATGAACAATAAATATATAACAAAACAAAATAAAAAATAATAAGACCATTAAAAGATCAAGTGTTAAAGTGTTAAAGAAATTCATATTGGTTAAAGTTATACCCATGAAATTCATCCATCGAATAAAATGCTCTTGAGAGGAGCATTTTTTTAATCACAGAAGTAAAGTTTGTTGAAGGAAGGTCTCGGATGACTTGAGGAATTTTATTAAACATTTTAGGTCCATAATAGTTTAGTGCAAATCTAGATCTATTTATTCTGTGATAATTAATTAATATATCTCCCCCGTTTCTAGTTCTGTGTGAATGTACGTCACTTAGTTTTGTATACTGGTCAATATTATTTCTAACAAACTTAAGACATTCAAAAATATACATGGAAGGCACAGTTAAAATATTCAGTTGGCTAAATATATCCCTGCAATCAGCCCGATAGGGCAACCTTGCAATAACCCGAATGGCTCTGCGTTGTAAGGCAAAAATTCGGTCAGTTGCAGCCGCGTGTCCCCAAGAAAGCAAAGCATATGAAACATGTGACTGAATCAAAGCATGGAACGTCATAACAAGTACATTTCCCGAAACAATATCCACCAAGTTTCTCAGAACATAGATGTTGGAAGAAAGCTTATTTGACAACTTGTCAACATGTGGGTGCCAACCCAACCTATGATCCAAACAAACACCCAAGAATCGGACTGATTCAGGATCATGCCGTACGTCAGCCAGAGTGCTGACGTATGATATCGTTGTCCCAGAGACAAGAAAATGTAAGTGTCTTTGAAAAGTCCATACGCAGCGATTTTAAGAAGCATAATTACAGGGCCTATAAATGGATTTCCTAACTTGATTTCTGTTTGCGTCCAAGGCATGAGGGAAGATGACCCAGACTTTAGCAAACATATCTTCTTTACAGACGAATTTATTTCTCTTTCGTATTGTTCTACGTGATTCTTAATTCTGAATGGTCGATACTTAAAAACATGATTTTTCAAGTAGGTAACTCCAAAAACAGAAGTCCGGTGTGAAGTCGGGCGATCTTGCGCGCCAAGGGTTTTCAGAAAAGCCCCCAATCCACTAAATAGGGAAGTGGTCATTTAACCATTGCATCACTTCAAGAGTACTGTGGATTGCATCATCTTCTTGAAAAGAAAATAAATATTTTTAGGGATATTTAGTGAGAGATGTCAATAAATTCATTTTAAATGGTTTGTAAAAAGTCCAAGCATATTGCAACATTTAGTTTTACTTTAAATTGCTTCACTCATTTATAGAATAAAACACGGTATGCACCAAAAATGTTTCCCGTATTTAAACCGATTTCGTGTATGTTAAATTACCTAAAAACTGTTAAAAACTGAAATTATACACTGCGTAGCTTTTATCGATTCGTTTTACGGGGCCATGCCGGAAAAAAGTAAAAGCAGCTTCCTACGATGCCCACATTTGGAAATAGCCTTTAAGTACAAACAACTTTTCCTAATACATTGCTTCATACTTGAGTGAATTTGAAGTTTTCACCACCCACATTTTTCATTAAATTTGTTTGTGCTCCTTTTAGTTTAAGAACATTCAGGACTTTTCCACAGTAAAATAAATTTGATAGTTTCCTACAAATAAAAAAAAAATCCGTTTGGTACATAAGTATGTAAGTTACATAATATACAAGTATACAGAGTGTAACAAATTTCTTTCTCATCATTGAGATTACGATAACTATAAGAGATACAGTGTCATGGTTTATACCGTAACCGAATCAGTTATAAAACTCTGAGCCGGCACCTTTGATGTTTTTTCATATTTGGAGCATGGAAACGTCAGAATTATACGGCCAGCTGGGCCGTGGACAGAGTCGAACTAGGATCTAATACACAAAATTCGCGAAAGTAGTCTACAAAAAGCACTATAAATAAAGCTGGCTCTAGAACAAACAAGATGGTATTTTTCGCCTTTCGGTCCCTTTTCAATCAACATACTTTTCTTGTCGCCGCGCAGATATTTAATAATCGAGATCTCATCTGAATACAAGCACAATACAAACCTGTTGCTTACGGTTAATTCTCGCCACCACTATCTCTATCTCTTTCTCCTTACAGGCAGTATCTTATTGAAAGAGACATACATATATGTCGATAGATAAGAATTCCCAGCTCTCCTATTGGTTGAAGCGTTTGGCTTCAAAACACGTGGAGAGTTGTTTAGCTGATTCGGTTACGGTATAAACTGTGACAGTGTCCTTTAAATGGAGGCGAAGGTGCGAATTTTAGATACCATTAATATGTCACTGAGAAATTTTAAAAAACGAGCAATTTTTTTCTCTTTTTTGGTGTCTTTATTTGAAGATAACACTCTTAATTTATCATTGGCACCTTTTTCTCTCTTCAAAATGGAGTTGTCTAACGTTTTGATTTCTGGCAGCCATTATCAACTTAATTTTTTTAAATACATCAGGATCTAGTTTTTTTTTTACATTTTTAGAGAGACCTTGGCCGCATTTCTTTAAAATTGCCATTAGTTAGTTTTCCTTTCTTCCGTTTTTGACAAAATAAAATCATGTAATTAAATTTTAATTATTTACCCCCTCTGCCAATCAGGACTTGAACATTTAGGTGCATCTACAAAATTAGCATTTATTGCCCTCTGAACAGTTGTATGTGAAATAAGAGTATTTTTTTTCGGTGCAAGTAAATTAGTATTATTATTAAGGCTCAAAGGAGAGTTTTCTAGATTCTTCTAAGTTGCTCAAATAGATTTCGTTTCTCTTTAATGCTTTTTTATATATATTTTTTCAACTTCGTTGACCTATCTCGGCATCACTATTACGAAAGCTCATTCCTTGAGTTTGTGGGGTTTATATAAATAATATTTTTGAGGATATCCTAAAGGAAAAAATCCCAGGGAGTAAAGTCAGGTGATCGGCTGGCTACTCGACTGCTTCCCCATTCTTAATCCCTTTTTGAGAAAATTTGTTATTTAAAATCGCTTTTACTTGACGCTTGTTATTCGTGTTGAAACCATTATCTAGACGAACTAAACGATATTTTGCCAAATATTCCTGGAAGACTGTCAAAAATTGCAGGTATCTATCTCCGTTAGGGTTTTCGAGAAACATATAAGGTCCTAATTTTTGACACCCACACAGTGCTGCCAAAACATTAACACCAAATTTGATTTTCTTCGCAGATTTGGTCTTATGGGATCCCCTGGGAGTATTTTATCCTGCAACAATCTGCAAAAATATAATCGTCCTTCTGGATGCCCTGGGAGTCTGAGATATATGTATTTTAGAAGCCAAATAATTATTGCTCTTCAGTAAGCTCGGAAATCGTCATATGATTAAATAGGTGACTATTTGCTTGTTTGATGAAAGTGGAGGAATTGTATATTTGATAAAAATATTAGTAACGTAACAATATATGCACCTCATTTAATATGTTCTTTTTTCTCATTAGTTATTCGACTGTCATATTTCCTCCGATGTTTACTTACAGAACCCAAATAATAAACATTTTAGCCAATTTTTTGAAAAAGAGTTTTATGTGGCTGTCTGCGTTCTGGATATCTTTCAAAGTACAAATCCTTTCCAATTTTCTCTATTGAAAATCCTACAGTTCTTAATTTTGGTCCCATCCGATTAGATTAGATTATTTAAAATATATGTATTTATACTGCAACAATCTGCAAAAATGTAAACCTCTTTCTGGATCCTCTGGGAGTAACTTCTGAGATATATGTATTTTAAAAGCCATATAATTATTGTTGTTCAGTAATCTTGAAATATTCATATGAATTATTGAGTGGGTATTTCCTTCATGTTTTGTTTGCCTGATGAAAGTGGAAGAATTGTATATTTGATAAAAATATTAATAACTTATGCACGTATGCATTATAACGTATGTACCTCATTTAAGTTCTTTTTCCTCATTGGTTATATGACTGTCATATTTTCCTCCGATGTTTACTTACAGAACCCAAATGATAAACACTATCATAATTTTCTTGAAAAGGAGTTCGATGTGCCTGTCTGCGTTCTGGATATCTTTCAAAGTATAAATCTACAACGTCCTTTCCAATTCTAACTATTGAAAATCCTGAAGATCGTTAATTTGGTCTTATACGATTAGATTAGATTATTTAAAAAATGTTGTTCACTAAGAATTTTATCTTGCAACAATCTGCAAAAATGTAATCGTCTTTCTGGAACCTCTTGGGAGTAACTTCTGAGATACATGCATTTTAAAAGCCAAATAATTATTGTTCTATAGTAATCTCCAAATTTTCGTCTGATTGACTGAGTGACTATTTCCTTCATGTTTTGCTTGCTTGATGAAAGTGGAAGGATTGTATATTTGATAAAAGTATTAATAACTTAACAATTAATGTATGTAAGTTCTTTTTTCTCATTAGTTATTCGACTGTCATAATTTCTCCGAGGTTTATTTACAGAACCAAATTGATGAACAGTATAATCAATTTTTTGAAAAACACTTCGATGTTCTTGTTTGCGTTCTGGATAGCTTTCAAAGCATAAATCTGAAACGTGCTTTCCAATTATTTGACAAATGTAAAATATTTATTTTTTTCAGTGAAAAATTTTTTTCCAATAAATACTTTCTATCAAATCACAATAAAATGAAATGCAATTGTCTTATATCATGGTGTAATCCCGCGCCGCGGCGCCAGCGTTAGTAACTGATTCTAGATCATTTGCTCCAATAAATTATTTCATAGTTCTTTTAACCATATTAATTATCCTAATTTGGAGCATGCGGTGGTACTAAAACCGAGGTTGGAATTTACAAAACATGTTAAAAGGCTAACTGCCACATTAAAATTTTCGGCGACTTAGGAAAATGTTCTTAGTAAAAATATTTTAATAACTGTGCACGTGCTAATTCCAGATTTTTCGAGGAGAAAACAAGCCTTGATAGATGGTATAAAAGCTAAAAATCTTTGAGAAAGAGTTAGTCTGAAACAAGTCTCCATGCTCGGTAAATCGTTACGCCGCCCAAAAATATGGAGACTTGAGAAGTAGTTACCAAATAACTATCCCAAGTTGTAGAACGTCAATAAGCCTGAAAAGGGTCGGAAAGTAAAAACTTATCGTTGTGAAAGGAAAAAAAATACCTGTTCAAAATTCGTGTCTCCTATGGTGGAAGGAAATCTTTTTGAACATCTTAGAGGAAACTAACAAAAATTATAT
Organism: Pissodes strobi; assembly: GCA_016904865.1. NCBI lineage: Eukaryota > Metazoa > Arthropoda > Insecta > Coleoptera > Curculionidae > Pissodes > Pissodes strobi. The sequence continues at coordinate 657,173 of MU181917.1, forward strand.
ATTGTAAATTTTTCAGCACCCAATTAAATTACTTTTTTTTTTAAACAACGAATATAAAAGGTTTAATTCCAATTGGATACCAAGTTTTATTACTCATAAACTGATCAAAGGGTAATAAATGTTAATTTTGTAGAAGCACTTAAATAACCAAGGTCTGATTAATGGGGTAATATATGTCCAATTAGGGAATGGGGCCAAGGCCTCTCTAAAAATGGAAAAATATTTCAGGTCCGTATTTACAAAAAAATTAGTCGAAAATCGAAACGTCGTACTTAAATTCTGACAACGGCAAAACGTGCTAATGAAAATATATATATTTTTAGAAATATCTTCGAAAGTATGCCGATTTTTAAAAATTTCTCAATGGCATATTAATGTTACCTAAATTTCGCAACTTTTACTCGGTTTACTCGACTCTGTATATCTTACCGTGATCGAGATCCCAATGTTGAGAAACGAATCTGTTACACTCTGTATATACGCTACGTATTCTTGAATTATTTCTTGTTAAAGCATATTAAACCTTATTTAAGTGAAAAATTTTATAAAATATAATTATTTAAATGGTTAACCAGATATGACAAAAAGCTGCAACTATTAGCACGTTTGAAATAAGGTAAATTTCTTTTCCTTAAAGTTCTTATGGAGTCTTATTGTGACACTGGAATATATTAACATCAATTTTGAAGAATATTCCAAGATATAGATTATATATTTTTTAGTCAAACGGCTTCACCTCAAAAACATACCTATCAATGATGTGACTACATACAGTTTTTTTTGGTTTGGTATCAATGAGCATTTTCATTATGTTGAAAAGAAAAGGTAATATTTGATCAGTATACCTAATAATTAATACTTTTTAGCCTTCCCAGTGTTTGGCTATAAAGGGTATGGTAAGTACTCGTTATATTTTAATTATAAGAGTCATGAAAAATAACCCTGTAGGATGACGAGACAATAATGTTCGATTTCTTGTGCGAGAAGATGAATATTATTACTAGAGATAAGACAGTTCTTAGCCCTCCATCTTTGGAAAGATATATGTTGATATTCATCCTTGAATTGGCAACCAGTTCAAACGTGCTGCTGAACAAGTCTGTTTAGATTTCAATTCAACAGACCTGAAGGATATGTTGATTATTACTGATATTATTCTCTATCTGGGGCGACAACCGGTTTAATTTCGCTTGTCTAAACATGCGCCTTTAAACCGGTTGCCAACACTAATGAAGGCGTAAGATGACATCACCTTAGCTTCTTCGAGGACGGGGACCAGAACTATTTTGCTATCCCTATTAATATCTAGTACTGGTATCACCCTTTTCACTTTGACCATCTTGGGAAAAAGTGATTAATAAGCCCTAATATGTAAATTATTTTGATTTTTTTCTTAAAATTGTGATTGATAGTAATACTTTAATTGTTTTCTTCTTGCAATATTTTAAAAACTTTAAAGTTGTCAAAATCACAGTATTTTCCTATATTTGACGGTAATTGAGAAGGGGGGCGATCAAAAAATATATTTTTAGTGCTGGTAAAGTGCCGAAAAACAGTTGAAAATTGAGGTTAGACTAGATTTTGTCTTAAGTTCTAATACTTTTGGACACGTATTTCATATTAGAGACAGTAAACATCAGAAAAATGTAATGAGATAAAAAGAGATATAATATTTTGCTACTTTTCTAAATTAATATACACATAATAATAAATAATTATTAGTAAGTTCCTCATTGAGGAAAAACCTAAGCAATGACGTTAACCAGCATCACTAAAAAGGACCAGTCCAAATCTTCACTCGTATTTTTTCTAATTAAAAATAATAATCTGGTTCACAATATTCTCGAAAATATAAAATTTTATCTTAAAATTACTTGAACAATTTTACCCAACAGAAGCAATGTAACATTTGCGCTGGTAATGAAATGCGAATAATTTGATTGTCTACACTGAATTCAATATAAGAAATGGACAATAATTTTAAAAATTAATAAACTGCACATTAAAACATTTTTACTCGAAGATCTTATTAATACAGTAACTACAAAACAGTTCTAAGCATATAAGAAAAACACCACACATACACTACGAGTGTCAAATGTCAGTCAAAGTTCTTATCTATGGATAGTATTCAAAAAACACTTTAAATTTATGAAATATTTTTATTCGAACTTCGTAGAACTTAATACGATTTGCAGGGACTGGTCAGTAAATATAAAAAATTAGTTTTTCTTTTTGGCCTTGTAGTACGTTTAGGGTATTGAAAAATAGTGTTTCACCTACTCAACAAAATAAGCAGTAAATGGTATACAAAACACGAGATGAAAAAGAACAATCACAATTATTTAATCAGTATAATTTAAAACGTGTGTCTGATCTGATTTCTTGACATGAATAACCCAAACGAGAGGACAATTGAACTGAGCTATAGAAAATAGCTCTTAGGTTTCACAAGAAATAGTAAGTCAACCTAAATCTGAATCTTTTTCTATATGATACTTACAGCTATTATGTTAATGATTAATGTACACTGGCTTAGTAGAAGATACAGAATTATACAATTTTAACACACGAATCTTATTCGCATTTGTTCAAATATCCCAATTCTATTGCCGCGGGAATAATGTACGCTGTATACTCTAACTAATTTCGATGTCTCGTGAGTACGCGGATATGTCAAATAATTACTTTTTTCCCGGTAACCAAGATATATTAGTTGAACAGCAATTCTTTAATATGTTGATATTATTCTGTGTTTTTTTTTGTTATTAAGAGGTCCAAATCCAATCTTTATTGTAGGTAGAATATCTATATTAGTTTGTTCTTGACGGATACATATATTTTATATAAATATGCTTTTTCAACTACATATTACAATTATTTTGTTTCTGCCTTAATTAATAATTGATCTTGTTAATATCGTTGAATATTGTCGAAGTCTACGTAAAACTGACAAAGTTAAAGCTAAGATCACACACAATTACTTTTGCTGCCCTGCACTATAAACACTTGTAAATCTTAAGTAAATCTGGATATGAACTTCCATGCACCCTTATGGTCGGTTGCAAGCAGTGTTCTGTTGTTTAGATATCGAGATAGGTAAATGTTTATTTCTTAAAGATAGATTAACATTATTTAATATTTAGGGCCACTACTTTGAACTTGGATTAGCTATTTTAAACACTCAGTAAATATCAGCATTCTAAATATAATACATCTATTAATGTAATTCTGACATTGATACCTTCAAGACACTGATTAATTTAACGAACGACTAATATGACTAATCGAAGTTCAAAGTTGTGTCTGTTAGTATATTTTCAAAATAAACAGATATCAGAGGGATTATGTTTTTAGAGGCTTAATTTTTTGGGCGGGTGAAATAATATTCTGGATTTGTCCTGATGATTTCGTTGCCGGTTAGTATATGATATTAGATTCGGTAAGTTATTAGTTGTTTATCTAAGTGCAGAAACGGGTGCTTTTCCGCACGCGACGTCAGTTATGGATGGAAAAGTAACTTTTCTCATATGGTATCTATTCCTCATACGAGCGCTAATTTGTCTCAAATTAAACAAGATTTTCATACTATTTCGTTGGTCAGATAACGTGCGAGTACTATTGAATGAATTCCAAGTTGCTCCTGAAAATTTGATCTGTAAAGATCGTTATACGTACAAGTAATTAGTGCTGCTTGTTTGAGGTCATTGTGCGAACCCTCTTTATCTGAATTGTGTCTTTGTATAGGCAGGTAGTATACGGGCCATTATGGAATTTATTGTCTCATACATAGGTGGGCCCAATTTCCGCCAACAATATGGGTTTGCAACCTGCTGACATGCATGAATTGAAGACCAAGATAGTCAATATTTTCAATGAGAAGTTTCCGTAAGATATAGCAGACAAAGTGGTCGTTATGGTGGAAAAGAAGTATGAAGGCCAAATTAGTGTTTACGGAATAGAGATTAAGCCAATCCTTGCTAAGATTATTGAGCTCGAACATGGAAACAAACGCCTGCTACAGATGATGGACGTACAGGAACAGACTACGCGCAACTTGAATATAAGCATATATTTGGCAAGTAGACGATTGCTAAAGATAAGTTAATATTGTCATATAAAAAGGTGCCACCAAATCACAGCTAAAATTGCAAGTGATATATCCCCCGCAGTACTTGTTCATTATTGCAATGATAATAATAATAAAGATTACAACAATCTGACATATGAATAATTAATGTGAGCTAACTGTGTTATATAACTATAATATAAAAAAATAAGTAATAACAAAATAAATCATCCAAAATACAATACAATGAAGGAAATAAAAAAATAAACTGAAACCCATCCCTTCCTGACAACCATTGGTAATAACATCAATGATAACAACGTTAGTAAAAATATACAAAGAGTAATAAGCATTACAATTAATGAAATAGTCTGCCCTTCAAATCCAGTGCAAATTTAGCTGGTGTCAGAACAACGATTCTGTTGTCAACATTGTTTCGCTCTACTTTGATATAAATGTTCAATTGGAGTTTTAAATGTATTAAAATAAAAAGGATATTTTCGTTTGGTTTTTAATAGTTAAGTCTGTTTAATTACTTACTGCATTTGAATAACCTCTTCTTAAAAATTATAAGATTTATCGAATAAATTACGACGCGACGCGTCGGTGCCATGCACGGTAAGGACCCTAATTCGAATTAAAGAAATATTCATTACCAATTAGAGAAAATACAGTAAATATACAATGATAAAATATAACAGTTTAATATCGGTGAAACGACTGCCCCGCAATTACCATCGCAAATTTTGATGACAAACCGATGTCACAGACAGATTCAGTGTGTGTTCAATTATTGTTCTTTAATCAATGCATGTGGAGTTAGTCCTGCATAACTTATTTCTATGCATAAAATGATTGGCTGTTCCAAAAATAGTTAGAAATTGTTTTAGAAATTTTTACTTGAACGCATTTCTGAACGATATCCACTTTACCTTGAAATAGCATATTTTGTGAAAATAGCAACGATAATAAAATAAAAATGTTAAATGGTCTTATTTTGATCTCGTTTAACACTCATATACCTATGCGGGATTCATGAGGACGGCGCCCACAAGGGTCCTGGAGGCGCTGGTGATGTTGCCTCCGTCGGCGTCAGTGAATCTCGAGGCGGCTAGAGTGGTCATGAGATTGGCTGATGTGAGGATATGAAGGGACAACGGGATCCTGGGACGGGATAGTCTGATTCACAGACTGGTCCAGAATGGGAGCTGGTGTGTGCTATGAGACCCTAGGGCGCGAATTATCCGCCACACTGGGTGAGCACACTACGGTTTCCCAAGCGGAATTTTTCGCCATCATGATGAAGGTCTGGGTGTCGCAAAGGCTCAATGTCTGTGGCAGGAGGATTTTCTCCTGCTCCAACAGCAAGGCCGCACTTATATCGCTGAAGTCGGTCCGCACGCTCTCCTTGTTGATAAGAGAGTGTAGAAACTGGCTGATTGAACTTGCAAAGCTTAAAAAGATTACGATGCTCTGGGTACCGAGACACTCGGGTGTACCAGGAAACAAGGGCGCTGACGCCTTAGCCACAGAAGGCTCCGCACGCGGATTCCTGTGTGGGAATTTGTGTGGGAACTGCCCAGAGTGTTGGCGAAAAAGCTTTGGAGGCCTGGACAGAGGGTCGGGCTGAAGAGATATGGCGGGCGGCTACGGGGATGAGACGGCCGGTCTCGCCAGGGAGTTGTTGTGCCTACCTAGGAAGGAGTGCAGGGACCTGGTAGGATTCTATACAGGGCACTGTCGGCTTAGACGGCATCTGAATCTGTTGAGAACTGCAGAGGAGAAGGAGTGTAGGTGGTGTATGGAGGGCGATGAGACCCCATACCATCTACTTACGGAATGCCCTGCTCTCGCGTGGGCAGTAATCAAAATCTTTGACGCGACGCCGATCGAGTCAGATTCGGTGCGTCGTATTAGTCTGGGTTAGTTTGGGTTAGTTTGGGTTAGAAGGAGATGCGGGCTTTCTTAAAGAAGACCGGCATCCTGAAGGTTCTCTAGTGCGGGATGGGGGCACAACGGGTCCAATTGGTTGCCTAAGTGCAGTGCCGCTAGGGGCCACCATTTCTGTTACTATACTGATGCCTATGCGGGAATCTTGATTAACTGCCAATCTAAAAATATTTATGAAGAAAAGAGAGAGTGCCCTTTAATAATTCAGAAGAATTAAAGTCAATGATGACTGGATAACTTAAACTAAAAAGTTTATCTTGTCGGCAATTCGGAGGGAGAAAAAAATACTTAGATTCATTGTGTACCGAAAATAAGACGTCTGGCTTGCGATAAGGAATTTTAAAATGTCAGAACAAAAGTATTCCTATTCATAAAGTATTGTCACATCCTTATGATAACGTTTTCAAGAAAAGAGTTTATTGCCACTCAATCAATTAATTTAATGAAAACGTATAATTCACTTTCAATTTATAAGAAGTTTCTAACGTGAACAATATTTCTAAAAGTATTAACCCTAATGCAACCGGCATAGATGAAACTTTGCCCCTTATGCTTAAATATTGCAGTCTTTATATTAAAAAATATATGACTCATATGAGCAACTATTACTTGAAGGTAAGTATCAAGTCAATTGAAAATTCAATAGGAAAAATTTTATCAAAAGCTTCTGTCCCCACAAGTCGTTCCCACGGGTAATAAGCATTCTTCCCCCTTGTCCAAAATATTTGAACAACTTTTATTTAACCCAATGTATAACTACCGTAGATCCAATGATATAAATTCAAGTACCTACTCAGTACGGTATTAGAAAAGGAATTGGCACCTCTGTAGCACTGTTTAATGTGATTGATTACATGATAAAATATTCCGTGCTTGGGATAAAAAATCAAATAGTCTGTTAATTCTATTGGTTTTCTCAAAAGCGTTCCATGCAATAATTAATCATGCACTTTTTGTCTCCAAATTGAAATAAAATGGCTTCTTAAATAAATCGTCTCTTCTTGTAGAATCATATTTACAACAGCAAGTAATTTGCTCTAATAATAGATGTTCTCGTTAGCGTGAAGTTCTCTACGGTTTTCTTCATGGTTCAAGCTTTTGAAGACCATGCATACACCAATATTCTTTTTTGATACCTAGGCCATTGGGACGTTACGTGTTGTTTTAATCAAGAATTGAAAACTACAAGCGATATTTTATAATTGAATCCTTTTAAATCATGCTTGATGTTGTTTGGTGACAGATGAGAGCTGGATTTTTCAAAAACACATTTAATGGGTCCGTGGATGTGTCTAGGTTGAGTTTTGTTGACACGGCTATGGATTAATGTTGAATAAGCAACTTAAATTTAAGAAACATATAATAAGAACCATGCAAAAATATATCATTCTTTGAGATCAATCACAAGCACGGTATAAATAAATATACGGTATGTTCATTGGAGACAAATTCCCAATTTTGCCGACAGTGTTTATCGTCGCGTCCGTTCGTCGCGTCGGAGCGAATGCGGATCAATCTGGTTCGTGACCTGCGATGGCTCGGCTGCGAGGGACAGTTTACAGTCGGTGTGCAAATGCCCTGAGATTGCGTACTGTCGGGTCGCGTTGAAATAATAACCGAGGAAATAATTTTGCAGCAGCGAATACTTTTTGAATCTCTCCCGACACACTGTTCGCTGATTTATACCATGCTGCAGGTGTGCGGCGGCTTTTGCGTTTGATGCAAAAACATCAAAACGATTTTGCTGAGTGACTCTACTCGATATTATTTGTACTTGTATTGCCATATTGTGTATGGGCTCTGTTGAATCATGAGAATAAATTCCGGGTATAAAAAGTTCAAAACTGCTTTGTTCGTTTTATCTACGACTTGAAAATGTTTTATGATATCGTATAGTGACCTTGCTTAATTGAGAATGGTCGTTTGTATGTTTCTCCACTTTTGTGCTTTTGGTAACCCTACTCTTAATATTTGAGAGCATTATAGAACGCCTTGTATTTCATCTGCACCTTCATGACTATAAGCACAGAAAATTTGTGTAACTATATTTTCTGTGCTATAAGATATAGCGCTCGGCCGATAAAGCCACACGAAGAGAAAGCCATGTTTTAGCACCATTTTCAGAAAACTCAATTCGGCTATATTATTCTATTCCAGCCTTCAAAATTAGATTTAAAGAATATATCGTAAATTTGCAATAGATTTGTATTCGATTTTCTTAGACTTGACCTATTTACTGTGGGTGGGCATTGGGTTCTGTTTTTTTCTAATTTTATTTTTAAGTAAGTTTTACGGTATCGGGTTAGTTTCTGTTAGTTTGGTATTCTCGTCGGTCCTTTATTTAATTCAGCCTTGTTAGTTTATTGTTTGATTTGCATAATCATAACTTTTTTAGTATAGAACTATTCTTGATAAAGGCCTCATTAAGACGAAACATATTCGAGAAAAATATCTCATTAAATTATTTTGAAACATCTAAAAGCATTGTACTAATTATTTCTAGTATTATTATTCAACGACGTTTCACAAGGATACTACCGCCGAAACTATTCATTGCATAACTTTTATGTTTTAATTTAGCTGCTCTAACTATTTTTTTTGTTCTTAGCTTATTATTTAAAACAAAGTTGTTCCTACCTGGCTCAGCTAGACTGTGCCAGTTTCGGACAATTAAATTTTCCCTAAACTAATCTTTGCGTAAAGTTTTAAAATAAAATCGTTATTTACTTATATGTTCATTTATTAAAAACCCAATTTTAATCTAACTAAATTGGTGAAAATAGTTTTTACCAAGAAAACATATAAAGAGTTTTAGTGTTGAATAAACATTTTTCTTTTTCAAATAATCCTGCGAAATATCGCAAAGCCATTGCTAATCTCTGGTCGAGAGTTATTGCTTTCGCTATTATTTTGTCTTACTTTTTTTAATAAGACTTTTCTAATAAATATTCGTCATTCCTAAAAAAAAATTAATAAAGCATATCATCTACTTTACGCAGTTGATGAGGCTAATTATTCATAACTCCTCACTGAGCCTGCTAAATTTCCTTTTATTGTGAAGCAGCGCCGACGCTAGCTCCGTTTTAATAGGAAGTTAATAAAATATATTTTTTAAAACTCAAGCTTCTTAAATCGACGCGAACACGAGAAGACCCTTCAAAATACTGCATGTTGTTTACAGCGGTTGTAAAAGTTGCATGAAGAAGCGTGTCGTGTCTGAACATCATTGCAATATTTTATTAGATTCCCAGTTTTGACTGGTAGTCGCAGCATAAAAAGCTGCATGCTGCCTGGTACTTACTATATGAATAAACGCGATACTCACTGCGGCAACTCTAAAACTATGCTACCAAAGCATAATAGTTGTGTGTGACTTTAGGTTTAAGGTGTCATTATCTTATTACCTCCTATTCAGTTCAGTCTATTAGATAAACGAAATATTTTATGATTCATATATATTTTTTAGATACCATTTAAACATATAATGCTAAAATGGACATTATCATCCTAGCTGACTTGTTTTTTGATTCTTGTCATCTTCATAATATTTAGCAAAAAAAAAACATTATCATGATTGCTTCCAAATTTGTTGAGTACGTTTTAACACCATTTTTGCACCCTTTAACAGGTTGTGTAGAAATTGTCTTGTATACACGGTGTTGCCACCGCGACAAATTCAAATGGATTCGTAACCGTCAGTCTTCATAGTTTTTTATGGCTAACTCGAATAAACCTTCTATTATCATCAACACTGAGTGCATTTACCACAAGTTTGGCAGAAATACTGACGTCAAAGCTTCTCAACAACGAACATTACCAGTTAAAATATTCTTTGTTGCACGACCGAGCGCTTCCGCACCATTTTGTTTCAGTGAGGGCAGGACATAGTCTTCCACCTCTCCTCGCATGTTTGACAACCTCTCTCTTGCGTTGCATCTCGCCGATACCGCACGATTTACTGCAAGTGCTCCACTCAGACCAATCCGTGACTCTACAGTCGCGTGGAGGACCTGAAAAATCAAAGAGTATTAGTTTTAAATTTAATCAATTTAATTTATGAAAAGGAAATATAACATGTAAAAAAACTTCGATATTTTCTGCCTCGGTCTAATATTAACTTGTCGAAAAAATGAGTGGATTTCTAAAATTTACGTTATCTCTGCAGTTCGAAAGTTGTGAAGGGATTACTCTTGAAAGGGTGCAAAGCCACTCGAAAGTGCCGACTGAACACGATGGGAAAATTCCTCAGACTGATGACAAGGGAAAGATTAAAAATATAACTGAAAAACGGATGGGGGGCTTTCTCAGCACCAGTTTGGGTTCCACAGCGGGCAATCAACAGTTCGGGCCGTAGAGATCGCAGTAAATATAACCAGATAATCAAGAAAAAGATGGTGTACATTTGTATATTTGAATTTTAAAAACGCATTCAACTCTAGTACATGAAGCCTTATTAGACGGGAAATGCCAAAATGTATAAGTAACATAATCGAAATTTATTTTAAAGATCGAAAGCTAAACGTAGCAGGAGTAATAAGAGCTATGACAATAGGGGTCACTAAGGGATTTGTACTCGGACCCATACTATGAAACCTCTTATATGAAGGTGTATTAATACAAGAACTGAAGAGAACTGAGAGAATAGCGTCGGCGTCGCTTTCAAAATTAATGCCCAAAATCGGCGTGAATGTAAAAAGACACAAAGAGAGAACCGAACAGACACAAAGAGAAATGACCCTGAGAGTGACGATTGAAAGGCAAAGAATACTCGAAAGATGGCAGGAGATGCGGATTAACAACATAACAAAATGCTAATGAACAAGGTAGCCTATTCCAGAAATTCAACCATGGATAATGAATTATTACACAGCGCAAGTACTGATGGGTCATTCTGTCTTTCCACTCTAACCTCAGGAGATTCGGCGCTTTGGAACAAACTGTTTTTCTGCTCGAGATGGGAAAGGTGTAGACAGAATACTCACCTGGCTATTGGATACGAACTCAGATCGGAAGATATGGTGCGCCACATGACAGAAAGTGGGGACTTATCCAGAACATGATAAGATTAATAATCAAAGACAAAAAAAACCGAGCAACAGATGCTAGGCAATAGATGATAGATGTCTATCTAAAGCTCTTATATCGAAGCATACTAAGCAATGGTAGTTCCGGGAAAGAGTAGGAAACAAAGAGGGAATAGTTTAATCGATAAGTATGACCCCTAGAGGGGTGTGAATCCAACATACGAGAGGCACATAAGATCACAACTGTCTGCTACAGTTTTTTCGAAGGTTTTTCTTTTAAATCCTCTATAATAAAAAAAGCAACTTCAGAGATTAAAATATATAACTCACTCAGAGCCAGAAGTATGGGCATTCCTAGGATTGTCTAGGTGTCTAGGCAAAGCCCGATTTTGTATATAATTCGGATGAATTTGTGTTAGTTTGGCTTGTTACTTTTCACTAAAGGTGCAAAAGCAAACCAAATTTAATCCAAACTAACCCAAATTTACAATAATTATTTCGGGTTTTGCCTAGGCAATCATAAAAGTGATACTTCGGCTTTACCGATAGTATATTATGCTATTGGAATTCTGCACGGGGAAAAAGGGTTTTAAATTAATATAAATGTTAATATATGCAAGGAATAATTTTCAAGCCATATTAACACAAAATCCTTGGTTGTAGTATTTTTAATAATCATTTAGTTTAACTCCATCTTTATTTATCAATCATTAATCAGGCGAAATAAAAAATTAGCAACAAAAATGAACGTCGATTACTAAGTATATGTTACGTCAAAAAATTGATGTCTGTTAATGCCATCAAATAACCCAAAAATATCGTACCAAAATGCGATATTTCGATGAATCCAAAAAACGTATGCTTAATGTAGTAAGTTATTTTCAAAATGATTTAGGCTCCCGATATAAGGCAATTCAAAGAGCGTCTGAAGCCTTAAATGTTCCACAAAGCACATTATACAACCTAGAAGATCCAAACGGATTTCGATGGAGTATGTCTGCAAACGTTTCCCGGAGTAAAACTCGAATTACACTTTGCAATGTTTAAGGGAAATGTATGACCAAGAGGAACATATTACTTTGGAAACTATTTGCAGGCATATTATTGAAGAATCACCAGAAATTCTAAGATCTCAAAAAATTCTTTATATTTGGGAATTAAGAAAATGGGCTTTAGCTTCAAAAAGCAGGACGGAGAGAATGCCTGGAATCAGGTTGAAGAGAAAAAATACGAAAATTAAATACAGATAAAGAACTTCACTCAATAGAAGCTGAAAACTATAACTAAGGGTCAGGTGTCATATAAGCACTGTCGATTTTAACGATTTTTTTGGGTTCAATGGAAAGATTACATTAAATGAAACACATTTATGCAAAAAAAATTGCGGATGAAGCACTTCTGACGTCAAAAACTGAAAAAGAAAGTTCAGAAATTAAGCTGTTTAGTGATACATTTAAACGCGAAAACTCTCCCAAATATGACGCTAATGATGACAATTTACTTGCAATATTGTCAAACTTAACTAACCGTCTTGATTTTCAAGTAAGTAAATTGCCAGGTCCATGTGCATGTTTCATAAAGTAGAATAACAACTTGTGAAACTAACTAAACAAGCGCGCTACACGCGCTTGTCGTTTAACCGACCACAGATCACCCAAACTAACCAACACTAACCAAAACCAACCGAGACATCCAAACTAACCAAAACTAACCCAGGCTAACCAAAACTAACACAGACTAACCAAAACTAACCCAGACTAAGCAACATTAACCCTCATTAACCGGGATACTACACTATCACAAAATAATCGAAACTAACTTTAATTAACCAAATAAGCGCATTGGTACTCACCTAATTAATCTGAGTTATGTAATAGGCAAGCTCCCATTTGTCTCTTAACTAACCGAAACCAACCGAAACTCACCCAATCTACCTTTAATTAACCAGGGTTAGTCTGAGTTATGTAAACTCTTGTTCCTTGCGTGCTTCAGGCTAACCAAACAAGCTCCTATTTGTCTCCTAACTAACACAAACTAACCCAAGCTACACTTAATTAGACAGGGTGAATCTGAGTTAGGCAAGAAACAAGCGCGCTCCTCACACTAACCAAACAAGCTCTCATTTGTCTCTGAACTAACATAAACTAACTGAAACTAACCCAAACTAACTGACACTAATATTATTTTAAATTTGTATCTATTGACAGAGACCCCCTCCCCGTCTACCTAACATCTAATTCTAGTAAACCATATATTCGAATTATTTTTATTATTTTACTAAACAAAGCCAATAATTATTATAAGGAGTTTTGACTCCAAAGTACTTTTGAATCATCATCTGTTAAGTACGGGCTGAATGTGTTCAACACGAGGCAATTATATTTTAGAACCAAATATAAATTACACTTGGCAGCAGTTACCAGTACGACAGCTGAGCCGTGCTAAGTTTAAGAAATAGTGTCATGTTGACGTTTCCTTCATAAATATTATATTATCATTTCAAAGTGCAAAACAACAGTTTTACTTGCAATTTTTAAGGAAATACGCTTTATATTATGTTATTACTAACCTTCGGCGACCATACCTTAGGACAAAGTATACTGGAATTGTGTTTATTAGCAAAAAGTGTACCTTAAATTTAAATCTTTAATTTGAATTTTTTTTGCGAAAATGTGCTTCATCCGCAAATTTGTTTGCGTTAATGTGTCCCATTTGATGTAATCTTTACATACAACCCAAAAAGGTTCAAAATCGACAGTGCTTATATAACACCAGGACCCAAAAGGTGTCGGATGTGCTGAACAGAATAAAATAACTATGTTCTTACTGGCTGCCGGCTTCAAGTTTGAAAATATACATGATTCTTCATTAATAGGAAAACTTAAAAAACTGTAACTGCGAAAATGCTTAAAGAATGGGAAAATGTCATCAAAAATGCTAGGATCAAACCACCGCCGTTTACTGTGGCTAACGTTAATCAATTTAGGATATTTAACATTTCAGACGCAGTAACTCCATTTTTTCCCCAAATTAGCTCGATCACCATCAAAACAGTGCGTATAAAACTCAGTTAATGAACCTGAGGTTGTTTTGGAAAGGCAGACTTATACAGGTAGCTGGAAGAATTCCTTATAAGAAGAAGAAGTAAGCAAGGTATACTTAAAGAATTTATTATGTTTCTTACGTTTCTCATAGAAAAAAGGAGACCTAAAAGATTTGATCCAAAATTAAAAAAAAAGAAGCCAAGAACTTTTATAACAACCTATTCACAGAATCTGTTCAGTGTGGGCGGATTGCGAATTTAGACAAAGATGATTAGCAGTGGTATGAGTGATGAAGACTAAATATTATTTGTATAAATTTGAAATAAAAGATTTTAGTTATTTTTTCAAAATCATAAATGACTAATATGAAAGTTTTCGTAGCCAAACTATTGTTCAATCAGATAACTTTTTTTGACTTTGTTAAACATTTGTAATTAATGACAAATGGGATTTTTGCAAAGAATATCTTTATTCATTTGTACCATAAATAATTACGGTTTTTTTTTTGTAGTAAAACTGAATATTGCTGATCAAAATTTACGTTTCATAAGTAGGGAACCTTAGAGGTCAAATTAAAATCAATATCATTCGTTAAGGGTTTATCACGAGCTTGATATGCAATTTTTTTTTATTGATGTGTATAAGCTTGGGTAAGTCAAGCATGTATATGTAAATAGAGGGTTGTTTCACATAGTTTTTCTTGAACTGCGTATTTTATTAGAAACAATAAATGACGAAAGTGTCAAAAAATATCAACTTGCATTTTTTTAAACGTAACAACCTGTATATGGTTCATTTGTTGGATAGTCAATTCATTACTTATTTTGAATATATCAGCCTAAATGCCTCTATCTTTACAAATAACTAAAAAAAATTACAATATCTGTGCCATAACACTTTATTTTATACTCTTAATGCATTAATGCGTCGTTTTTCTCGTTAGCATATTCCGATTCAGAAACGAATGGACTATCTGATACTATTTAATAAAACGTAAGATACTCTTTTATCCTATAATAAAACAGCCATAGTTTGTCAAAATATATGGAACCGAACAACCCTGTATATTGCTTATGAAATCAGGCGTCTGAAATTATTCTAGCCCCAGTTTGAAAAGCAAATTTAAAATAATTTAATTGACCGGTGGTTTGTGAATGATCACCTAATAAATTATTGTATAGCATGCTTTATATATAATAATATAATTCATAATTTCTCTTTAATAATGCACCTATGTTTTATATATTATTATATCTACCGGAAAATTAATTCGTCATTTCCAAATACACACACAGTAATATAAATAACTATCATTAAATAAAGTGAACTAATTTAACGACCGTGTTGATTTTGTTTTGATATTGGATTTGATAGAGAATTTTATTCCAGGTTTGAAAAATCTATATTTTAGAAGCATTAAAGTTATATGACATTTTTAATGAGATTGCGTGGAAACTACACAGAACGTGGCCTTTCATGTTTTAAGTATACTCGTAGTCGACGTCAGACATTCATTGAATCATGCAAAATAGTATGTACATGATTTCTAATTCTCTAGTACTATAAACCTACAGAATATTTTAAATGCTGTAAAAATTAGAAATAATTAATGGAGAAATAATTATGTTGGGGTTTGGAACCTTCGGCAACATGAACTAAAACTGAGTTTTATCCACAATACCGAAACAGAATTTTTGCACTCGACGCGCGTTTCGCTAACCATGTTAGCATCATCAGGAGATGATTAAGACTGTCTTAATCATCAGTCTTAATCATCTCCTGATGATGCTAACATGGTTAGCGAAACGCGCGTCGAGTGCAAAAATTCTGTTTCGGTATTGTGGATAAAGCTCAGTTTTAGTGTTATTTTTTCAGTTTTCATGAATCAAGGAAAAACTGATAATTTTAAAGAAGATTAAATTAAAATTATCCGAATAATTCCTTATTATTTTTTTAATTACAATACTTGATTTGATGCTGTTAGAATGTATAGTAAAACATTAGGTACTTTAATTTTTTAGTACTCACAAAGATCGTACTGTTCCAATACTGTTACAGGTATTATGAAGGCGATATAAAAAGTTGCTAGACATGAAACAAAAATATTGCAAAAAGAACATCTAGGAAATGTAGCAGATACTAAGAATTTCCAACATTACTGTGTGAATCTACTTGGTTAAGAAGTAAAGATTGAAACTTTCTATTCTTAGTCAACTTTTCATTTCATCTTAGCTGGTTCTAGATACTAGTTGGTAAAAAAATAACACTAACTATTAAGATAAATATAAATATGATTAGGGCCGTGCAGTAGATTTTTTTCAGTACGATGCAAATCTTCGAAATGCCTTTCCTTAAATGTTTTTTCTTTAAAAGAAGCTTTGAAATATAAACTACCTTAACCCTAGAATGGTATCGTACGTAAAATTTACGTGCTCAAATTACTAATTTGCCTCCAGGCTAGCGAGCTTACTTGACCACTGCATCAGTTTACTCGATACTAGTTTATAATTTATCGCTATTTGAAACTCTATACTAAAACAGAGTTTTATCCACAATACCGAAACAGAATATTTGCACTCCTTAGTTTTAATCATCTCCTGATGATGCTAACATGTTTAGCGAAACGCGCGTCGAGTGCAAATATTCTGTTTCGGTATTGTGGATAAAACTCTGTTTTAGTGCATGTTGCCGAAGGTTCCAAACCCCAACGTAGGTGAAACTCTATATATAAATTTTTATTAAAGCAAATAAGTGCTCATTGATCTACGATTTTTTGTACGAGTTCAAAATGTTTAGGAAAGGTCTGACATAGGAAGAGTTAAAAAAGCACTGATGGAAAAGGGTAACAGTGAAACCAAAGATAATATTGTTAGAGTTGAATGCGAGTCTAGAGATATCGGTGACTACCCAAAATGATTGCCAAATGAAGAAATGGAATCCAAATGGAATCTAAGATATTGAGTACTTTCTCATGAATATAGATGGAATTCAATTCTAAAAACGCCAAACTACCTATTTCAAAACGTTTGAAAAACTCGCAAGAAGCTAAAGGATTCAGAATTAAACTCAGGTAATTTGTATTATACGGATATTACCTTATGGTGTGCTTTATTTTCAAATTGCAGCTAACATAAATAATAAGGAAATATCCAAATTTGTCGTTATTCCAGAAAAAAAAATATTTAATTGAAAAAATGGTTACTGATGGTATTCCAAGGCAATTTCCATTGGGAAATAACTTCATCCAAGAACATCATATACCCGAAGTCTTAATTACAAAACATACTTGATTCCCTGCGCGCATTTGAAATACTTATTTTGGACGATATTTTAAAAATAATAGTGACATGTAAAAATTAAAAGATTCGTTTTAAAAGACAAAAATATACTGCTGAAATAAATACCGAAGAAATCAAAGACTTACTGGACTGTATATTCTAGCAGGAGTAACAATGAGCCAAAAACGCTTTAAATTTCTGACATCTTGATTACTATGCTGGGGTTTGGTACCTGCAAAATGTACTAAACAAAGTTTTATTCACAATATTAAATTTTTGCACTTGACGCGCGTTTGGCTCAGGGACGTAGACTGTATTGTTTTTTTTTTGGGGGGGGGGGGGGGGGGGGGGTGGACAGTTGGGGCACATCCAAATGAAAGAGAAAAAAGAACAACGGCCAACTACCATTTTTGATAATTTAGTGATTAGGAACGGCCACACGAACACCAGAATTTGATATTTATACTGTCACTAACCGATATATTCCTAATGACTCATGTCATATAATCCTCAGTATACTAGAGGACTTAAGGAAGTAAATTTAAAATTAGTTTACCAAACTCCGTTTAACAGTAAGACATTTTTTGGGTGGTCCAAAGGACAAAATTGAAATATTGGATAAAGTGGAATTTATGAAATTGGATGTATGGATTGCAACCAGACATTTGGGCAAACTAGAAGATTTATACAAAAAGGATTCAAGGAAGAAATAGCTCATTTTAAGGTATGGTAAAACAGAAAAATTAAGCACGCTTTTGATAATAATCATAGAAAAATTAAAAATTTTAAATTAAGTCTTAATATATTTCATATGAGATTATTATACGCATCCCAAACTATGGAAATTAATAAATGTAAGAATAATTTAAATAGAGATAGAGGACCTATTCCGAAGTTTATTGTATTGGTTCATAGAGCGTGACTAGTAAAATTCCAGGATTGGTTCTTTTTGGTTCCGTTTGATTAAGAAAATAGTTAGTATAAAATAGAGTTAGGTAGATTTTAAGTTTAGTGTTAATCATCTCCTGATGATGCTTACGTGGTTAGCGAATCTCGCGTCGAAGGCATAAATTATGTTTCCATTAGCAGTGGACAAACACTAGCGATATTCCTCTTGAAAGTACTTAATAAAGGATGTATGAAAGAACAAGATATTGGAGGTTTAGGTTGTTATCTGATACTAATATCATAATGCTTACTGATACTAATATCATAATGCTGAAGAGATTATTGAAGAAAGAATCACATTGTCATACAATTTTCAGGCCGCTTGAGATGAACTAAGATATCAGTATTAAGTTACTGTTGTTGTTAGCATCCAAAAAGGAAGGGTTCTTCTGGGATGCTAACAATCACCTTTCCTATATCATTTTAAGTGCTCAGCGAATTTTTCAAAATCTTATGGCATACGTATAACAATGAAAATCATATAAAATTGTTTCATATTTTTATTTTAAGGAAATAAAATAATTTAATTCTGGCCAAAACCGATATCGGATTATGTAGCCGTAAAGGGTTTTATTATTGTTTAAAAACAATTTCGGGAAAATACCAAATTCAGATTAATTTGACTTTGATTTATCCTTCACGATTACATGCGCAGTATAACTCCGTATTTTTGTGAAATAGGGTGGTTTAATTATGGACATACGTACGGTATTTCCTTGTCTTCTTCAACTTCTTATACTTCTTATGTGGCTGCTGGTCTTTTTGATTCAAATACGAGTCAGCGATGCTGCTTAGGATAGCCTCTTTATTTCCTCGTGGCACTACTGCGGGAAATCCAGCTGGGGACGTAACAGGAATATCATTGGGATGCCTGTAAAAAATTATAGTTAGTCAGCAAGAACGTGGTAATTTAATATATTATCGTTTATTAACTGACAATATTCGTAATACATATTTGATTGATAAAAAGCTGGCTGCTATTTTATATCGCTTATTAAAATTTCCCGAAATATTTTTCTCTAATTGTTTTAACATTTTAAATGTTTTACATCTTCTGAAATAGAAGAAGCGCGGCTAGTAAAAAAACCGTCGGTGCGGTTAGGTTACGGCATGGTGCAAACTGTAGGGCGCAATACCTAAGCGAAAATCGCTACTGCCAAAACCAAAATAAAAGCTGCACATCTGGGCCAAACTAACCCACACTAACTCAAAAATCCAACAGATGTCCAAAACTTTACAGCTTACCCAAGATACAAGACAACTATGTTGTGGATATAGAGGACGATGCTTTTCTGGTGATCTAACCATCCTGGGTATGCCAGGTGACGCGATGGTCCCTGAGATAGGCTTCCACGAGGGGCTAAACTTCCTCTTCCCTACGAAGGATGTAGGGAAGGACGGGATTCTGGGATGGGCTAGTCTGGTTCACAGACGGGTCCAGAATGGAATCCCGATCCGGAGCTGGTGCGTACTACGAGGCTATAGGGCGGGAATTATCCGCTCTACTGGGCGAGCACACTACGGTTTTCCAAGCGGAAATTTTTGCGATCATGATGGGTGTCTGGGAGTCGCTAAGCCTCAGTGTCAGTCGCAGGAGAATTTGCATCTGCTCCAATAGCAAGGTCGCACTCATGACGCTGAAGTCGGTCCGCACGCGCTTCTTGTTGGTAAGGAAGTGGCTGATTGAACTTGCAAAGCTTAAAAAAGTTACGCTGATTTGGGTATCGGGACACTCGGGTGTACAGGAAAACGAGGTTGCTGACGCTTTAGCCAGAGAAGGCTCTGCTCGCAGATACTTAGGGCCTGATCCTTGTGTGGGGATCGCCCGGAGTGTTCGCGAAAGAGCTTTGGAGGCCTGGACAGAAAGTTGGGCCGAAGAGGTATGGCGGACGGCTCCGGCTATGAAACAGACGAGGCTCATGATACATGGGCCCGCGAAGAGTCTCGCCAGGGGGTTGTTGTACCTACCTGCTACCTGCAGGAGTGCAGAACCATGGTAGGATTCTACACAGGGCACTGTAGGCTTAGACGACTACTTGACTCTGCTGATGGTGCATTGAGATCGATGAGACCCCATGCCATCTACTACGGTATGTTCAGCCTTCGCGTGGGCAAGACTCAAATTCAGTGCGTCGTGATATTCTGAAGTATACGCGAGTTTTCTTAAGGAAAACCGGCATCCTGGGGGTTCTCTAATGCAAGCTAGGGGCACAATGGGCCCAATTGATAAACTAAGTGCAAGGCCCGCTAGGGGCCACCCTTTCTGTTACAGATACCATACTGACTACCCAAGATACACAAACTTGAAGTGCTCTTAAGGCCGATCGCAAGCGCATTAAGTTCTCCAACACAGAAACTAAAAACATATCTCGCAAATATAATACAATCAACAACTGAACTTGCAGAATCCTACGTCAAAAATCAGAATATCTTACTAGAATACTCAAAGACATCCATGAAATCTTACAAGTTTAAATATCGTTTTAGATTACCCCAGCATACTTATCGATGAGGCTCTAGACAAGATCGGCATGCATGCAATCGCAACGTTGATGTCATCTTCAACATATGGCCTCACGGTAGAGAATACTTGGAAATATTCTTGACAAATTCGCGTGACAATTAAGTTGGAAGTAGAAATGGCTGAGAAGCTGCCCTTTCTAGACCTTCTTATCACTAGAACGCAATATCCTAGATTACACCGTCTCGTCTATAGGAAACCCACCAATACCAACACCCATCACACATTAATATTCCGATCGTATCACCTAACAAAACCAAAGGCAAGGATATAAAACAAAAAAAAACGTTTAAACAAAATCGCTTTTCTCGAAACAACATTAGGAAAGTAATTAACCAACAGAGTCAAGCAACAAAAAATCCAGAAAACAAGGGAAGCCTGAAGGTTTGAAGAACTGTCAATTATCATACATGGAGCAAGCACATAGATGAATTTCAACAGGAATCAAGAACATAGGAAAAACCTAAGAGCGAAGCAAATTACAGCTACCAATATCATTTATCAACAGGATATTCTATGGATCTCAATACTCACTAGCCACAGTGGACCATTACAAAACCTGAATAATCAGAGAAGCTTTAGAAATCGAAAAGAATGGGCAGCTCTAAGAACGAGACGCGATGTCTCAACGCCCCAGGAATGTAGAAATTTTTCCAAAGAATCAAGCAATTCATGCCGCTTCCACTGAACAACGAGAACATCATCAAAACAAGAAAAACCGAAACAACAGAGGCTGATGCCTATGCCAAATTAGAATCTGCGCATGCGTCAGCCCATAAAAGCAACTCGCCTCTAGCGAACACGGTTATAAATTATAATGACAGTCGGGTCGGCAGGAGTTAGAGGGTTTGTTTACTATTTTAAAATGTCTGATATTTCACTTCACGCATGACCCTCGCTTCGCTCGCTCCGGAGGCATGCCCAAGCAAAACTAACCCAAATAAATAAACATAACCTTAAAGAAACATGTCTTGCCAAGGGAACTAGACCTGGGGCATCATTTCACAAGTACAGCATCTAACCGCTGCACCATAGGCGTGTTGGCAGCAATACACTGGACTGTGAACACATTATTTGCCTTTTTGACTGGTGTGCGCACTTAAACAAACCCTTTAAGTCCCATTCACCTTATTGTCGCTATGGTTTATAACCGTGTTCGCTAGAGGTAAGTATAAAAGCAGACGCAATCAAAACCCTAGCACCCAGCATCAGTTGGAGCTCAAGCCCAGTAGCGGAACGAGCAACACTTCAAAATGCTAGATCAGAATCGGGTGAAACGTTGTATCGTTAGGATGAAAACGAATGGATTGACACCCGGAATATTAACTATACATTTATATTTGGATATATAACGGAGATACGAGAGGTGCTCGAAAATTTAACGCATTAATTTTAACCTTGCATTTCAAAAACTAAGATGACCGTCTAAATCCCGTTTGCGGCATCTCATGTTTCGGAGAAAAGTAGCAGTTTCGCGAAAATCGCATCCGTCTATATCTATTACTATATTACTAATAAATTTATTCTGTAGAACCACCGAAACTGGGACACTATGCTACCCTGCACACAATATACCATCAACGGACATTACATTGTCTGATTTTTAATACACTATCTGCAATATAACATGCATTAAAAAGAAGGGAAATATTAATGTATCAATTCCTTTCCTACTGTTGTTTCTAGATAACTTTATGCTTGACATATTTGGTTTAATCAAATAATCGGAAACACAATTCCAATTGAGTGCAAATATTGCCAGTTCACACGTTTGGCTGAATAACTAAATTGAATTCCACGGCTAAAAACCAAACAACTAGTTAACGAGGGAAAGGCATTTTGTACACTATCATGAATCAATTTAGACATAATTGCATTTTAGAGAATTCAATAGAATACAGTACACTTTTGTAGCGAAGTGACTTATTAATGAGCCGATTTATTTAACACTTGGTCAGATGTTGAAAGTAAAGATTTAATTCATAGTAATATCAGCGAATATTAACTACGATAAGAAGATTCACTCTCCGCGGCGGCACGTCAACGGCATGTCTCCTTCCCCGCGCGAAAACTACCATGATACTGGCATGTGACCTTTGGACCCGGCGCACACTGGTCGAATTTCTAGAAAAGCTGGCCATAATAAGGTTTACCAGAAATAAGACATAAAAATTATTAAGTATTACACGTTTAATATATCTTGTTTTAGACAAATAATTGTTGAATTTTCTGCTCATCATCTATATTTATATGCAGGGAGTATCAATTATCACTAACGATAAAAATCATGTATAAAAATCATTTGTATGTTCTTAAATCGTTTTAAAAAATGATTTTGAAAATTAAGGGCTCCTTCGTTGTAAAAAAAGGGTTTTAAATTTTTAATTCGATGATCCAAATTTTGTTTTTGCAACTCTTAATTCAGGAGTCTCACGAGCAAAATGAACGCGAACGATAGAAACGCGTTGATGAGAGCCTGCAATTTTGTCATACATGTATTTCAGAGTTTTTTTTCGCTATTTTTAAAAATTAATCTAATAGGGACGAAACTAGTAAAAAATATAGAAGCATCAGTGCAGCTGCTGTTCAAAAATACTTGCTTATATTCTGACTAACCCAAGGTAATATCAAAGCCATATTTACAAATTAAAACTAAATTATAAATTTTTATCTGCTAATTCAGCCAAAGTATTTATTACCTCTTTTTATAATAACATCAGTCTTATTCTTCTACCGAAATTTCAGCTTCAGTTTCACTTACTACAATATTATGGGATTAGGGGTGGGCGACAATAATCGATTATTCGATTCACTTTTAAGAAATTGCCGATTAATCGACTTATCGATTAATATTTCAGAAAATATCGATAATCGATTAATCGATTATTCAGTTACTTGCTAAAATATTAAGCGTATAATCGATTATTCAATTTCTTGCCCACCCGTACCGATGACTACAACAGATATAGCTTTTAAAATTCCAATTTAATAATGCGTTGCGTTAAGGGTAATTTAAATGACATTTTAAAATACTTTCAATACAACATATGAAGCAAAAAAAAAAACAGAGAAACGTATATGCTCAAACAAGACAGCAGCAAGGAAAACTGCGCACGTTACAAATCTAGCCAATAAGGGATCCTCATTTCGACGCGCCATTTTCTGATAATCTGGCTTCAGTTGTTGCACAATTAGGTATAACACCAACACATAATCTCAACGGAATATTAGCACGTTAGCAGTATAGTACATCAGTATTTATCTTTTTATTATGTATTTGAGCAAAACTATATGATAAGAAGGATCACTCTCCGCGGCGGCATGTCAACGGTGTGTCTCCTTCCCCGAGCGAACACTAGCAGAATATGGGCAGGCCATGATACAAATAAAACAATCATGTTGGCAGGTGACCTTTGACGCGGCGGCCATAGACCAGCTCATCCTTTTGTCAGATTAATTTTCACGCCTAAATTCTATAGTCGAGTCGATATTCGGTATAAGATAATATCGCTATTTTTTAGTTGTGTTGTATTACAAAGTAGGAATGAAATATACAGTAAAAATATTGTGCGAAACCTTTAACCAATTTTAAAATCACCCAAAACGCCAAAATTTAATTAAATATTAAAAGATGGGGCAAATTCGAGCAATATTTTCTTCTTGATGTCTTTTGTCAGAATATTAGTATTCGGAAATATGGCGAAATCATTAACACAAAACCAAAATCTTTTAAATATATATTAGTTATTACATAATCACACAATCAATGACACATCAATCACACATCAATAATAACTAATTAAAAAACTTAACAGATTTTTAAAACAGCCAGTTGAATACAAACTTTATCAAAATATTTCTTTGGTGATAATAATAAAAAAAAACATAACGTAAGTTTGACAGGACGCTGCAAACAATTCACAAGATATCAATTGTGTTTTTCCAAAGCCAAATAGAGTATTAGAGTGCTATAAATAATTTGGTCATAAATTTGATTAAACATACCGCAAACGAAAATATCGTTTATGGCCAGCTTTTATTTAAATTCAACCTGTGTGCGGCGAAGTTCGCCGATCGTTACCAGGCAACGAAGAAAATAAACGACGATTCCTTTGTAGCGTTCTCTTGCCATTGAGTGGGCCTTCTTGTCGTAGTTAATATTTGCTGGTAATATAGAGATTAAATAAAATATGGTCAGTATTCAAGAGACTCGCTTATCTATCAATATTTTAAAAAATCAGCAGATAATGTAAAAAAAAACTATAATTAATTAAAGTAGTTCTGATACATTTGAAGTGTTCGTTGGATTTATCTTTCTCCTGCATTTTATTGCCTGCTTAGATTATGAAGAATTACACCCTCAAGCTATAGGTAGTTTTCAGGAAGACACTGTAAATAAAAGAAACGATTTTTATATGTTTTTAGTAACTTCAAAAGTTAAATTCCAGTTCACGTCCAAACTATCCTCATTACCACTCGGGTCATCCATTTGAATTTTCGGCCGTTCAATTGCCAACAACTCAATTTCAGTTTACCCTTTTCATCAAAATCGTTCTACACTCATGTTTGTCCTTAATTAAACTACAAATTTCTAACGACATGCCCGCATGCCATCGAATAAATATAAATTTGGTCATCAACATCAAGAGATAGTGTGTTTCGTCGATGTTGTTCAAATGACATTCGGTGCTCGGAAAATTCTATGGATAGTCGGAATTGCAGTATTTCTCTCATTTGCCAGAGCTCTGTAAATTCATGCATACATAGGCAGGGACTAAGCCCACTATTGTAGCGTGACATGTGTTTCGGGATTCTAGATATCTACGTATTGTGGCTACGAATGAGTTCTTGATAAAATCAGACATTTTTATTGGTTTTAGAAATAATGAGACTCTAAAAGTCAAATAAGGACCTGGTTTTATAAACACATATTGCAAAACTCTTTATTGAATATAATGTTATTAATGGAGAAATTTTAACGAGGGTATTCTTTGGCATATGTTTAAAAGTAAGACGCTGATGCATTAGACACCGTCTGCAAAGAATTATTCTAACTTTACCCAGAAAAATCCTGATGTTGAGCAGTGCTTATTAAAAGTGTTGTGACGGTCAGGAAATAGCCATGCACTTGATTATTAATTAAAGTTTAGTTTCACCTATCATTTTGTTGCTTAAATTTGAATTATTTTGCATTCGCCATTCTACAAAAAACGAGGTGGAAAATTTTTCGAAATGGAGGTCTTTAAATATAGATTAAATTTAAAAATAAGACACACATAGAAATGAAATTATCATATATTTTCTAGTGTATAGTATAAAAATACTTCTCCCGTTGATTGCGGTTAAAAATGTCGCAAATATCTTTCTCGTCTCGTCGTAACTTTTAATGTCTTTTGGAAAGGGAGAAGGGGGTCATAGAGGTGCTTGCCTCGACTAAAATTAAATCGTTAATCGTAGGTGGGTTCCAAGGGTTTAACCTCCAATTTTGTTTCGAGGACATGCTTGCCAACCGCGTAACTTTGTCTAACTTTTACAATAATATTGCATTTAAACGGTCTTGTTGTTAACTAATTTTATGAAATATGTATCTTGTATGTATGGACGTAGTGATTCATATTTCTTCTTGACGAAATTGGTTTATTTTAGTGTTTATGAATGTTTTTCTTTCATTACTTTTTAATTTAAATTTTCTCCTATGAGTTTTTTTTTACTTTCTTTTGCTTTGATATAAGAAGAGTGGTTGATTAGAGCTTTTAAAAGTGTACAAAGGGATGAAAAAAACCACATAAATAAGACCGCTGCAAGACAAGTTCGAACGATTAATCATACTTTATATTGACAGTCACTAACTAGTGGAAGTTAATTGTGGCCATATCCTATAATAAAATGCGGCATTGTTCCAGTTTTTGTTGATTTTCGTTAACGTAACATTAATTTTCTAAATTAGTTATTTTTGTGACATTTCTTTTCGGAAATTGAATTGTTGAATGCCTAACGTGGAGGCGCATTTTTTGAACTTATCCAACCAATTAGTGGATTGATATATGATTAATAAATACTTTCGTTTGAGATCACATGCTGTGCATTATTATTACATATTATGGGTCATAGTGCAACGTAATGGAAAAAGAAAACTTGAACCCGAATTTTATCAGCAAAATGTGGCATGAGATTCATAGGGATTAGCAAGCTTAAATTTTGAAATAGGACTTCCTTTGAGTTTGCACGTAGCCTTCCTGCTATCATCCATCCATAGGAGAGCATGGGGTCACTTTTCAGCCATTGCAACTAACAGTGTTTGGGTCTGGTGCAACAATTTGGTGAAATACCCTTGTAGGGTCTTCTACCAGACTCATTTTGAGCCTCAAATAGTATCTTTTCCATTAACTTTCGTGTGTTATTTATTTGGTACTAGCAATTAATACAACGCTTTAGGTTACTCAAAAAACCAATCTCACGGGTATATTTAACATACTCTACGATAATAGACTCAAGAAGCTTAAACCGAACATGATCATGGTTTGAGTATTGTGTAGTAATTGATTATTAAGTATTTATCTACACTTGCTTTTTTTGTTTTCTAGCGAGTAATTGTTGGTAGTTATAAATTGTTTACCTTACTTGTTTTACAGTAGGTAGGTAATAGTTATATAGTTAGTTGGTTAGTTACATGATCTACAAAACTAAGGACAAACACAACAAAGGATCAAGAATAAACTTTTGCAATGCCTCAGCCTCCATGAATTTCTGGTCGGTAGCAAAGGCAGTAAGTAATAACTTTACAAAAACGTCTCTCCCACCTTTGGCAGACGAACGTGGCATCACGGCGACTACATTCAAGGAAGAAGCAAACATGCTCGCCAAAAATGTTTTTATCGCATTCTACCTTAGACGTTCCCCAAGGCAAGGCCCTCCCCACCATATCGATATCATCACTTCCATTGCAGAAGTAAAATTTCATCACCGTGATATTCGTAAAATCCTTAAAGAACTAGATACGCGAAAGGCATCAGGACCAGACGGAATACCTGCCATCGTGTTAAAGAACTGCGTCAACAAACTAACACCCGTTTTTTTCCAAGCTTTTGTCTCCGATTTACCAATCTTCTTGGAAAGTCGCTCGAGTGCAACCTGTTCCAAGAAAAGGCAAGAACATCACGCCCTCAAACTGTCGTCCAATTGCCTTGCTTTCAATAATCTCCAAAGTCATGGAACGTGTAGTCAATCGGCAACTACTCAAATATCTCTAAAACAACAGATTAATCAGCGATAACCAATACAGCTTTCGCAAAGAGAGATCGACAGGAGATATATTGGCCTATGTCACTCATATATGGAGTAGGGCAATTGAGAACTACGGAGAGTCTCTAGCGATTGCGTTGGATATTTCGAAGGCATTCGACAGGCGGATTGCTCAACAAACTGCCGTCCTTCGGACTGCCAGCCTCTCTCTGCAGCTGGCACATCTCAAGTGTCTGTGTATTCACCATTAACGCAGGCATGCCTCAGGGCGCAATACTTTCACCAACTCTGTTTCTCATTTATATTAATGACCTGCTGACGGAAACGAATCATCCTGTTTACAGTTTTGCAGATGACAGTAACCTTTTCTCCCAATTTAGATCAGAAAATCCTTTACCAGCGACTGATACTTATCACCGCAGACAGGAGCAGATTACAGCAATTAGTTAAGACCTGGAGAAAGCTCAAACTTGGAGCGACAGAAATTTGGTCCAGTTTAATGCAGCAAAGACCTAAGCAGTCACGTTGACCAAGAGGGCTAATACGGCGGGCCCTGACTTCATTATGGCATGATCGACCATTCCTTCATCCTCGTTAATCGGACTATTGGATGTCCCGCGTCAACAGCAATATGTCCAGGCATGGCCACGTTGCTAACAACGCAAAATCAGCCTCTCAGAAGCTTGGTGCGCTATTTCGCAACAAAAAGCTGTATACACCGTAGCCGTTTTTATTGCACTACATAGCGCAAATGAGACCGTGCTGAGAATACTGCTCACACATCTGGGGTGTCGCACCAAAGCACATCCTAAAGCTGCTGGCTGGGTTTCATTCAGAAGAGAGCTGTGCGTCTCGTCGGCGACCCGGAGTTGACCCGGAATCTGGATAGTCTGGAACACCGCAGACATGTGGCCGAGATGTCCCTGTTTTATAGATACTTTCACTGCAGATGTTCCCATGATTTGACCCGCCTCATCCCGCCCCTGGCAACGCCTGCCAGAGAGTCACAACAGACGGCAGGAGCGCACCAGTTCGTCGTTCAATTGGAAACACCTAGAACATCGCTTTACAAGAACTCCTTTATCTGGCGCACTGCATCACTGTGGAACTCACTCCCTGGACATCTGTTTCCCCCTAATTACAACCTACATATGTTCAAGAACCGTGTCAATCAACATCTTCGCACACACACCGCTCGCCGGGCGCCATAGGATCTCTCTTTAGTGTGTGTGCCACTGCCATAAAAATATACCGACTGTTATACTTGTTTCATAACAGATATTTATTGGTAATTACATTTTGCCCCCTGTACAAAATTATCGTAGAATTACTTCAAGCAAAGATCTATAGATCTTTGCTTCAAGTGAAGGAAAATATGCTGAGTAATTCAATGACTTGACATCATTTTCCGTATATTTAGTCAAGTATAATTTTAGGTAACATCAAGTACTGTGGTTTCCATGTTTATTCATTTTATTTAATTTAATTGACTATAAGTCAAGTTCTTTTTTCAACCTTGTAACCAAACAAACTATTTTATTGCCAACCGATTTTCTGTTCATTTATCTATCGGTTTTATTCGTGATCTTTTAATATTGCTGTTCCAAAAGGGAAATCTAAAACATATATTCGATTTTAATTAATTGGGTTCGATAAAATAGATCATTTTGATTTATTTTTGAATAGATTTAACTTCTGGTTCTTACATTTTTTATTGCTAAATTACTGGCGTCACCGACGGTTTTATAATTTATAGTTCATTTTATTGCAAGGCCTAAAGGAGTTTCATATTACAATTTGGGAATTTTTTGATTTGTGCTGCCTACAAGTTGGTAGCTCCTTTTTAAATAAATAACCCCCTTCAGCCCTTCGGCAATAGAGCGAGGGCCTAATTTGCATACTTCGAAGACAGCTCATTCTGGCCTGCACTGTTAATCGCAAATGTTCTTTATTTAACTTTATTCAATATCAGTTGCTTCTAATCTGAGGTGAAGATAAATAAATAAAATTGGAAAATCAAGAGCGTGGCTGTGTTTTCCAGTTTGCTTTTCAAGTTGAGCTTGATTAGACGTCTTTAATTTTGTGCCGTTTTGTATGTTTATAAGACAAAAACTTTAATTAAACAATGTATGTAAATGTTAACGCACAAATTATTCAACTACACAGAAAAGAAAGGAAACTGGAAGATTTTGCAATACCGTTAAAAAGAAAAAGAGAATACAAACACATAATAATTCTGGAGCAGATCGTAAATGTGTTGACAATGTCAATTTCAAGTAGCTAGCCAAGTCAGATCGGGATTTAAATACATTTCCCACAAAATAGTTTAATTAAATTACAGTTGATTCAACGAAGATGCAATAGTATAAATAAATATAAAGTATACTTCATGAAAGGTAGCCAACTGAATGGAATTGCTGTTTCTTAAAAAGCTATGCCCTTCCTGCCTGGATATGAATGCAACCAACATATCTAATAACAGATAACGATACATGAAAATTCCTTGCAGGTACAGAAGGAAAGCACCAAAAGTATGCAGAATAATATATAAGGTACATAAACGTCTTCAGTATTTGAAAAGCAGGAAATTACTTTATTTTTTAAAATAATAACCAAACAGAGTATACAAAATGTGCTCAATAAAATTGAGCATTCTTGTTTCATGTCAATATATATAAGGATTTACTATATTTTCTTAGGTCACGTTTCATATGATACATGCAGTAAATGTGGTAAATTTATCTCAGAATGCCATATTGAAAAATAAATTACCTTCGTATGACTGTATCCTAGAGGCCTCAACATTGATGGCTCGCGAAAATAATGTGTTCGTTTCTCTATCTGGGTGGTTAATACTATAAGTCATACATACGTTTCGAGAATACATAATTTGCTCAAATATGAAACACACTCTTTAAAAAATAATCTCAAATTAAATATGTTCATGCGTCTCTGACGACACGCTAGTGCCAAGATTCATAAGACATCGATGATTTAATTTTTAATAAAATAAAATGAATGTGCTTCATACCCAAGCGAATTATGTTTGCTCTTGCAAAATACACAAAACAAACAAAAACTCCGATAATGTCATGACAAAAAGTGTAGTTTGCTGAATCGTGATTTTACATAAAATCCTACCGCTTACATTCATATGTATCGAATGGCAGTTGACAAGAATATGAAACTGCTTTACTATGCGATGCAATTAATTAATTCGGCAACAATTTATTATGACAATCACTACGTTCTTTAAATTTGATTACAATAATTCTAAAAAATCGAGAAGATATAAGTTGACAGAGCATGAAATTACAAATTTTAATGTGTCATTTGTAGCAAAAATTGTCTATAATTGTCTGCCACAGTAATTATGTTTCTTGTATTATATGCTTTGTCCTCCTGTGCATATTATCAAACCGGGTTTATTTAAGTTTTCCAACTACGGAAAACATATATAATTAGGAAAACCTTAATAATAAAATCTGCTTCAGCTCTCGCTTCAGGGTGTAAACAGCCCAAGTTTAGTGACCATATCAAAGCTGAAAAACCTAAAAAATACTGGAAACGGTCGACCAAATTGTAGATATATAACACCTCACAAACGAATCAGATATTTACCTAATAACACCTCAATATTACACTAACCTAAATGACGAGTAACCAGTAATTTAACGATATAACATTATTTGAAATTTGAAATCATTTGAAATTTCTGCATACCGTTCTTCATTTAAGGTGGACTGCTCAGATATTTTAAATCACATAGATTTTTTGGTCCCTCGTATGTCTGCCCGACGGACTCTAACATTCTTTACCCCCGCTGTTCGGACTAATATTGGTAAACTTTCACCTTTGTACTGATTATTGAATACGTACAACATACATCAAGATCGTTTCGATATATTTAATTGCAGGTTAGCCGAGATAAGTGTGACTTAATTTAACTATTTATTGTTAACTTTCTTATAAAATTAGGTATATCAGGTTATACTAAAATGTCGTTTGATAGCTGTTATATCTTCCTTATTTGTTTCTATGTTATGTATGTGCGTCCCATTCCTTAATTGGTTTATTTTAAACTGTGGAATGGTGTATAAAAATAAATAAATAAATAAATAAATAACTAAATAAATAAATCAGCGACATCCACTGGCTACATCACACCTTTATTGTATAAGCTGCGGCTACATCTTTGAACCTATTTACGTCGGTTGCTATGACAACGGCACGACCAATAGTACTCGACGTGCGTTTCGCTAACCATGTTAGCATCATCAGGAGATGATTAAAACTAAAGTTTTAATCATATCTCATATTTTAGTCATCTGATGATACTAACATGGTTAGCGAAACGCGCGTCGAGTGTAAAAATTCTGTTTCGGTATTGTGGATAAAACTCTGTTTTAGTACATTTCGCCGAAGGTTCGAAACCCCAACATAGCTTACTTTTATGTTGTTTAAAACTGTTTTAAGCATGTTTTTGCAAGGACGTTTAAACAGTTTTAAACAAAAAAAAAATATTTAAACAAAAAAAAAAACACGATGTTTTGTTTTTTCAAACATGTTTTTTTATCATCCCTGACTCAAAGTAACCCAAATTTACGAAAAAAAAAACAAACATAACCTTAAAAACAAAACAAAAAAGCCTTGCCTTCGACGCGACGGGAAACCAACGCGGACGCGTCCGCATCACAAACACAGAATCTTATCACTGCTCTACTAGATCTGTCGGAATAAATTCGCTTGGCCGTAGATAAAGTGAAAGTGACGTTAATCCACCAATCAGAAGCAACTAATGTAGTATCGTAGGACTGTAAAGGGTCTTATAACGCGTCTAATCGCTGGGTGTCGCGGAGCTTGTGGGCCGCTGCATCTGTATTTTGAACGGCTAGAAATATTAGAATAGTTTTCTTTATCGGATCTCCCGAAAAATTTCGCTTTTATTTTGGGTTTTTTTCGCGTATTACGATTACGGATACCTCGAAATCATAAAAATGTTTCTGTTATACGATCCCGTTTGCGTTTTATTAGAAATAGCATTTTCTAGATTGAAAAATGAGGACAGATCTGTGTCTTCGCTTGAATTAGACAAAAAAGGAAAATCAAAAGACCAAGTGTATGTTTAGAAGTTTCGGATTGAGTGGTGTTCGGATTATATCTGGTTATGTGGAAGCGTTTATTTAAAAAAACTTTTTTGGTTTTGTTGGTGTTAAATCGGTAGCGTGGAGTAAGGATGGATTTAAGAATCTTGAAATGTCACGCGCGGCTGCTATAAACATAAACACGAGGCGTGCCGACTGTTTTGACTTCTGTTACATATTAAAATTTACTACATACTTTTTTGAATAAGTCGTTTTCTTTTCGGTAGGGGTGTAGCACGCATGGATGCGAGTGATGCGTGGCATCTCTTTAGAAAATCTAAAATTCCACAATGTTCAGTTGCCTTTTATTTTTATTTCTGTACAATATTATTCCATCCAACATGTGATGATCTCCATTTTAAAAGGTAATCCTCGAGTTAACCTTTATTTTCGTGTCGGTTTTTGTTATTCAAGTAAGTACACAAACAGATTTTATTGCTAATATAATATGTATATATTTTATTTTTTGATGATTTAGTTAAAAAATAATGGTAATAATTATTAAAAAATTTTGGCAGTTTAAGCGTGGTTCCTAAAAATTGTTCGGCGCATTGCCTACTGAGCATTCCCTCTCGCAATAACGCTTCACCATTTTTCAAGGCCGTGAGCCGCCATTGTTATATATAGACATTAAAGACAACTGTCTTATAAAAATGTTTATAAAATGGCATATACACTAAATTGTATAAATATCTCTTGATGGCAATAATTGTATATATAAATATAATTTCAATGTTTTAAGCTATTTTAATTTGGTACTTACAATGTGTTGCTCAAACTGTTACCGTCAGTACTGAAAAATTTTGAAGTACTGGTGCTAGTGGGCGTTGACAAGGTATACTGCTTATAGTAATTATTGGGTGAATAATAGTTGCTTGTTCTCGATCTGGGTTTAGGTCGAGGCTTTGAATGAATTTCTTGTTCTTGCCTTTCCTCTTCTATTGCTGTCTGAATATCGTTGTTATCCACAACGTTTATTTCGTTGTTACGTGACGATAAATGTTCCATTTTCAAAACTTCGTATTTTCGATCATCTTCTGAATGGTGAAACACCTCGGACAGCTCATATTCTTTGATCTGAAATGGGGTTTTATGTATTAGAATATTAGATATTGAACACCACATTATTTGATCGGGCAAATATTTTTTTCATCACTTGATCGTTCTGAGTATCGAATTCAAATTGTGCCCATATTAATAAAGGGCCATAACTAAGAAGATCTAAACCGATATCATAGTAAAAGAAATCGTTAAATATATTAAGCAAAATTTTGTAAACAAGTGTTTTAAAATTATATAGTGGTTACAAAACCTACTAAGTGGCAAGTAATATAGATAAATGATGATATAATTTTTAATATCAGTCACTAAGTTTGAACAATTTTCTTAGGCAATTTTTTTTTATCTCCTAAACCATAATACACGTTATAATCACATAGTTTTTGGCTATAGTCAAACTGGCTTGCTTTATACGTTGAAAAGTACTTCATTATCCTTCGCATCTCCACCGTCCCTCATTACACTTTGTAGTATACAACTTTTTCCCAATCGGTACAATTTTTAAAGAAGTTATCTAAAAACATGGTGATTTAGCCGACCCTGGCTAGCCGCTCGAGCTCATCGCCTTGATGCGTCATTACAATTTTGTACCGATCGGTGACAAGCAAGAATCCGTAAATCGGTTCTTTCTTTTGGTTTTAAGAAGAAAAATGCCTAGAAATCGTATTTCAAGTACAGTGTATGTGTAGTGATACGTCTTGCTCGCAAAGGCGGCGAAAAAAGGGGGCAATATTCATTGGAAGAAGCGAATCAGGGGGTGAGTCCACATAAGATTATATGCCAAAATTTCAAATATACATAAATACCTGTTTATCTTAAATATATAAAAACAGAAACTATCTCTCGTATAAAAGCAAAATGTGTATAATACTAAACTGTAGTATTATGAATAAATATGACACTTGTAACCCTTAATTTTTTACTTAATAAAATTAAAATGGAAAATACTCTCAAACTTCTAAAACTAACTATATTAGAATAAAATAGAGTGCGAACGGGTTACAGTCAAAAATGCGAATGAATCAGTAAAAAATATATAATGTGCTCACTGCGATTTGAATTATACTAACAAACTGTTATTTATATACGAGGGCATGACAAAACGTTGTTACATTTGTTGTCTGTGCACAATTACACAGAATCAAACAATATATTCGGAATTGAAATATATTACATCGAAATGAATATAAGTAATAAGCAACAGTTAACGATACGAGCTATTCGAACCGTTCTCTAATAATCTGGTCTAATCGTACATCCTAGCAAAGAAATATTATTCAATCACAAAAAGTGTTTACATAACACAATCAAAAGGCTGACTAAGGAAATATATACCGGTCGGCCTGCACATTTAATAATGTTTTACATAGAATAAAACGTTCATACCATATAAAGGAATATAAAAAATAGAAACAAATGGTTATAATGCCTTCGTATTATAACGTTTTCGATATCTGATCCCCGTATGGGGCACATGTGGGACTATAAACTACAATTCGATTTGATTCAAATATTGCAAAATAAAAAACTAAAAGTTATATTTAATTATGATCCACTGACTCATACTGCAGATCTATATGAAAATTTAAGAGTATGGCAATTACATAAGGTATTAAAATTTGAACAGAATAAACTTATCTACAGGGTAATAAATAAAACTCAAAAATCAAATATTATCATAATATTTTCAAAGGATATTCATAGCCACAATACTAGAGAATTTATAGGAAATCGTACTGTTACTATTACTAAAATGCAATTATCCTCAATACCAGTGTTCAAAAACACTGTCTAGGGGAATAAGGACTATGTATATTGTAATTATTGTTATTACTGTATTAATAAATAATTTTCAGGTAAGTAAGTCGAAGAGTGCCCTTTTCTCACGAAATTAACCCCTAAAAACTAGCCACAAAGGCAAGCTGACTCATAATTTACGAGTGACTAAACCCCAAGTTGGGTATTATTATAGCTTTGCATGGCCCTCCGTTCGCTTTGCTCGCAACGGGGGCTCAAGCAACAAGAACTAACCAAGTGCTAACCAAAACTAACCCAAACAAACCCAAAATTAAGGGAAAAAGGTAAATTAATAGAAATTTTGCTAGGACGTAGACATGGATTCGTGTCGCATCGCGCGCAATAATTTGGATTGCAACTTGGGATTTAGCCGCTCGTCATAAATTTATCGGAATGTTATCGTTCGGCTTTGTCGAAGCGATGTATTCCGGAACGTATTATTTTTAAACAATTCGTGTTGATATGAGCCGACCGGTGAGAAATTGGAGTAAACATTGCTTGCAGGAGATGTTAATAAATAATATCAATACCTATTTACAAATTCGCATTTGCAGATGCGAATAACTTTAACTAAAATTGGCCTTCACAATTGCAGATGTGAAGGGCCCCCAACAGCCTCCACCTCAGTAGGTGTATTATGTTGGAGTGGTTAGAGGCACACTATATCCCTACATTTGCCGATGTAAAGGATATATGTACTGACAAAAATAAAACGGTATAGCGCTATGTATTTGCAGATACAAAAACAAATAACCACCAAAAACAAATAACCACCACACTAGTGCAACCCTCTTACATAAAATCATTGCAGTGGAGGTAGCGAATTATTACACTCTTGGTTTCTATTCAAAACAGAAATTATAGTATTTGTAGATACTGTAAATATGCTAAAAAATCGTTGCATTTGCAGATGCAGTCGAAAGCATAAAAGGTGAATAGTTCGTTGTATTAGCAGATACAATCGATCGTACCCACTGTCTGCTATTGCAGTTGCAGATAGTGAACATATTCATGAACCTATTTTTCTGTTCAAAAACAGAAATTGCAGCATTTGCAGATGCTGTAAATAGGCTAA
>MU181917.1:699323-778982 GCA_016904865.1 Pissodes strobi
CGTCACCTTGATAAAGGTGAGGACGTCCTCCCAATCCAGATCCTTTAGATCTTCCCGAGCAAGTGTTGGTGCTCCCAGTATCTTCCTCCTTAGGTGACTCCACCTATCACAAATTCCTATATAGTGGTATGAGGACTCCTCCCCTGTCCCGCAGTTCGGGCAGAGTGGGCTGTCCCTCACGCCGACAAGGTGCAGATATCTGTTTAGGCTTTCATGCCCAGTCAGAATACCTACCAAGTTCTTTTCCTCTCCAATTGTGCTTTGTCTTGTTCCAGGCCCAGTTATCTAGTTCCTGACAGATTTACCTTTTACTTAAGCCCAGACCAGGTTCTGGACCGACGAGGTGGCTCATTGATCCTTGTCTTGCCAATTCATCGGCCCGTTCGTTACCCTCGATGCCACTGTGCCCTGGAACCGATCTGAGTCTTACTTCCTTGCGCACAGCAAGTGTAGCCAATCTATCTAGGGCGACTCTACATTCCTGACCCTGCTTACAGCTTGCCCTGGGTCTTTGGATCGCTCTGAAAGCGGCTTGACTGTCCGAGTAAATATATATATACTCTCTACACTTTCTGTTACCTCCGCCTTGGTTGCTACTTTCAAAATAGCAAACACCTCCGCCTGGAAAACAGTGGCATATCTCCCAACGAAGTGCTTTCTCTTGATTTAGTTTTGCCTAGGTATCAGCGGCTCCGGATGACTGTGCATTAGCCATTCATGAGCCGTCAGTGTACCATGAGTGTACGCCGCTCGGCCTACGTACCTGGCCTGACAGCCACTCTTCCCTTGATGGAAATTCCACTTGGAAATTTTTTCTCCGTCTTAATTTGCCATCTGGAATATTGCCTTTAGTCGCAATGATGGGTAGATCCCCACTCATTTTGGCGGCAATAGTCGTATGTCCTTTCCCTGTGTGGTCCGTTCGCCATAGGCCGCTGTCGATCATCGTTTTGTGAGCCGCCATTGCCTCTCTCTCAATCCAGATCGGGAGGTCCGGCAGCCCCAGGATGATGTTCAGTGCTGCTCCGGGAGTTGTTCTCAATGCTCCGGTAATACCCAAACAAGCCAGCCTTTGCAGTCTGGCCAGTTTCTGGGCATTAGTGGCTCTGGCCATCGCTGGCCACCAGACCACGGATCCGTAGGAAATCCTCGGTCTTATCACAGCAGTGTATAGCCACTGGAGGATATAAGGTTTTAAACCCCACTTCCTACCTACGGTTCTCCTCAGTTGCCACATAATCGCAGTTGTCTTATTCACCACCTGTTTAACGTGTGCCTTCCACGTCAATTTGCTGTCTAAAATAACTCCCAAATGTTTGACTTGTTGACTTAGGCTCAGTCTCGTCTGGTAGAGTATGGGATGTATAAAACCTGTTAGATTTCGTTTCGTTGTGAAGAGAATGAGGTCGGTCTTCCCTGAGAGACCATTCTCCTCACACCAACCTTGAACTATCCGACATAGACCGTTCTCACGAACTTGCCCGTGATCATTACTGGCCCGTCGTCAGCATATACTTATGCGTAGAATCCCTCAAGATTTAACCTTCTCAGGAGGCTGTCCATCACCAGGCACCACAAATGTGGCGAGGGGCAGCTGCCTTGTGGGCAACCCCCTTTTGCCCCAGCTTCGACGCGAACTTTTCCCAGGCGTGGCGCTGATCTTTCGGTCTTCCAGTGCCGTTTTTACCCACTTGACCAAATGAACTGGAGTTCTCTTGGCCTGGAGGGCTTGACAGATAGGTTTCGCTTTAGCCTTACGTCAAAGAAGAGCGCTAGCGCCATTTCTTTGTTTTCTATTGCCTTTTCAGCCCTTCGGACTACAGAATGGAGAGCCGTTTCAGTCGACTTCCCCCTTCTGCAGGCGTGCTGATTATCATGTAGAGGAGAATCAGTTAGGATCTCTTCCATAATGAACTTGTCAATCATTTTTTCCATTGTCTTCATTAAAAATGAAGTTAGACTTATAGGGCTAAAGGACTTGGGATGGGAATAGTCTTTCTTCCTTGCCTTGGGGATGAAGACGACATCCGCTGCTCTCCAAACTTGTGGAACGTACCCTAGTGCTATGCTGGCCTCGAATACTTTCTTTAAGTAAGGGAGTAACGTGTCAAGGCCCGCCTGCAGCATCATGGGTATAATTCCATCTGGCCCTCCTGCCTTATATGGACTGAACTCCCCCACTGCCCAAGTTATGGATTCCTCAGTCACCACACTGCTGGCAAGGTTCTAGTCCATCTCTGGCTCTGGTTCCTCGTCCCAGTTGGTAGTCTGTACGTCTCCGGGAAAGTGGGTTTTTAGAAGAAGCTCTACCGTTTCCTCTCTGTTCGCCGTCCATTGTTCGCCTGTTTTCAGAGAGCCAATCTCTTTTTGTCTTTCCGAGCCCAGCAGCTTAAGCAGACGCGCTGAATTCGAGAGAGACTCCATCTCTCCACAGAATTTCCTCCAGCTGTCTCTTTTGCTGCGTCGGACCTCGACTCATATTTTTTTAACTCTTTCAAGTCTCATGGTACATATTTGTCGATACGATAAAACGGCCCAAAAAGACGAAAGACGACTTTTTTACAGTATTTAGATATTTTTTAATTTGAAGTACTTACTAAATATTGACATAATAAGAGAGACAAATATTACAAACTATAAATAACAATAAGGATCTTGAAAAAATGAGCTGGATCGTATATGTCCCACTCGTGTACTAAAGTGGGTCAGATATGTTCCACTTGCATATTTTAGCGATACATGCTAAAGGTAAATGACAGTAGAAACGAAATTTATTCAATGAAAGACGTGAAAATAATTTAAAAGAGCTACTTGTAGTCAGTGTGAAATATTTTTGACACGAAATAAAAGCACAAGCACTATAAATTGTTTTCAATTTTGTATTCAGCATATTGACGACATCCCAATTCAATGTATTCCCCTCTTTACTGGTACGACCCATTATAATAGGTTTATAAGTTCACAGTTTTAGGAAAGCAGCCCTTCGGCCTATTTGTCACTGTGATCGATAAGATCTATTGTGACGGTCTCTATATTATAAAGCGTTATCCAGTTTTGTCTTTCTGATTAGACTCCACAGCTTCGAAAGTAGCTCCTCGATGTAGCTTGTTGCCTCCTCTGGTTTGGTTGAGCCGAGCAGTTGAAAACACACACTCGATAAGCCTTCGCACTGACACAATTGTTAGCTGCCGTTTCCTCCTTTTCCTGACAGAACCTACATTCACTGTCTTCTTCCACTCCCATTAGACTTAGGTGCCTCTTCAGGCGGCAGTGGCCGGCAGGCCATCAGAATAATAGTGGGTCTACTAACGAGTAGACCCCCTATTATCATGACGACCTTCTCAAACTCATTGGCCTGTCTCTGGCCTGGCATCTCTCCGGAATTCCCTTTTTACCCTCTCCACGATGGATAATTTGGTAATAGGCTTGGTCAACCCACAAAAGGTTTCTGGTCCAATCAATCTTCCTGACGC
Organism: Pissodes strobi; assembly: GCA_016904865.1. Lineage (NCBI taxonomy): Eukaryota > Metazoa > Arthropoda > Insecta > Coleoptera > Curculionidae > Pissodes > Pissodes strobi. The sequence continues at coordinate 702,797 of MU181917.1, forward strand.
GTCTTCTCGGGCGGTTTCATCAGCGGTTTCATTACCTGGATCGCCTTCCTGCCCTGGTACCCATGTTAGAGACACCTTATGCTGACTTCCTATTTCGTTTAGAACCTTATGGCAGTCAACAACTAACTTTGATGTTATTCTGTAGGATTCCACCGCTTTTATTGCCGGTTGACTGTCGGAGTAGATCGCAATTATTGTTTTGTTACGGATCCTACTCCTCTTTATTTCTAATGCACATTGTTCTATTGCTATTATCTGCACTTAGAACACCTTCTAGTTTGCCCATAAGTATACGAATTTTTGTCTCCGTCCTAGGTTCATAGAATCCAGGTCCTACTTCCTGGGGTTAGTTTGGGTTAGCCATCAGCGCGTCAGGTTACTTTCGCCCTTATTGGAGGATCATTTTCCCAGTCATCTCTTGTTGAGATATGGTGTTGTTATGTTTGACAAAGCATTCCCAGGACATTATTCTCCTTTATCTCCCTGTTTAGCTTGTCCTGTTAGGCATCGTGTCTGCCTTAACAATTTGTACGCTACAGATCTTGCTTCGCCCAGGATGTAAATTTGAATTGGTGATAAATTCAGTAAGACCTCCAGCGCGGCAGTGAGCATTGTACCCATAGCTCCAGTACCTTCTTCATTAGAAAATATTCCATATTTCCGCATGGACGTTTTTCTTTAAAAATTTCTGCATGGTTTTGTGAGTAATATTACATGTCTCCAGAGCACTTCATCATATTCATCAAATTAACTGACGTGAAAAAACGATCAAAACAAAAAGGCACTTCTTTTCCCTTCACTGTACTAGCTAATCTATTTACCACTCTTTCTCCCAATGTTTCCTCAGTGACAATAGACAAAAAAATTTCCCCTTGACCTTTGCCATGCTCTCATCAATCGACTGGTTGAGGCTCTCTGATCTTGGTTGTTGAAATATACCGTTTAGCCATTGAATTAGATCTTTAACGTAGTAAACCTTGCTCGCCTCATCTGGTTTTCTTGGTTTAGTGAAATATAAATTGCTAATTAATAGTCCAAAACGATCCCTGGACCTTGCAGGCTTTATTGCTTCATTGCCCCTATTATTTTTTGATTACCAGAGCTGGGAAATTGCAGGAAGGGTCCTGTGAATGTCATGGCAATCTGTTTGCTCTTGCTTTTTCACAGTTTTTCATGCAATATGTGAAGCCTTTCATTTGTAGATTGGGCAATATAATTTAGAAGTATTTTTGGTAATAATTTGTAAAAAGTATTTACAGCAGAAAAACTTCGAATCGCGTTAACGAGGATCACGCAAGGTGTGTAGTTATCAGCATGAGAATTGGTATAGACTTTTCTTCCTCACTGATATTTTCAGGCCCTTCTTCTCTAAATGTACGAGGTTATGAATTACGCGTTTTCCTCTGTTTTTTTTTTTTGTAAAACTTCAGGTTTCCTCTTTCCCTCTTCGATTATGTTCTATATCACTTTCACCGCTGGGAACCTCTGAATCTAATTGATATTTGGAGTCACTGTCTTCAAATGCTTCTTCAACGTCAAATAAATTGTGCACCAGATCCTGCAGCTTGGAAGTAGTCAGTGATTTTCTGTAACAGTGGACTTTCTAAGAACAAATGGGCGACATTGTCCCACCGAAAAACACGTCTAGGGCATATGTGTCCAAGTCACTGTTTATCGCTTTACAACAAGTCTATATTGACCTCGAATTATACCAAACACTTTTAGTACTTAAAATAACTAGAAAACAACAATAAAACTAACCATGACACTGGCAATTTGCAACATTAAATTAATGAAGTAAATTATGAAAATAAGTTTTACTACACAGTATAACAGACTAATCGCATAAGCTAAGGCGATATATACAGAATACAGTATTTTCTCTGCGCTTTAACAGACACATGTAACCCAATATGACTATGAAGTATGTACCCTCATATCTAAAAAAGTCATGGCGAAAGGGTTAAAGCTTATTTTATCGTGACCGTAGCAGTTTAAGTTTGAAATCAACCGAGACTTCACGCTAACAAAAGCTATAACCCACATGCGGTTTTGCTCATTTTTAGAATGCGGAGAATAGTGGGCAACAGAGTATAAAAGGAAAAATGTAATGAAAACCATTGAAAGCAGCAAGCTACCCAATTATAATAGAGGAAAGCAAACATTTGAATAATATATATTTTCTACTTAATAATCTAATATCGTGTAGGCATAAGAGCTTAGCTGATTAGTAGGACAGTATGTAATTTACCTAATGACGGCAGACCGTGTTCAATTATCTAATGATACGACCTAGTAATTGAAATTGGCGGCAAATAATAATTTATTAGCCTTCATGCCTATTACCAAGGCATTAAAGGGGAATATATAAAAATATGCTCGAACATAGTAGTGGATTTTTGAAATAAATACGAATATCGTTAAAAATATTAGATAACTGCAATTTAAATTGTTTAATATATTTGGCAAAAATATTTTTGTGAATAAGAGGTTATTCATTGTTTCAGTTTGTCGAATATAATTTCGTATAAACGTCATTAGATAGATATAATCCATATAAAGACACGATTTAAAAGAGCTTTCGTATAAGAGTATGTTGTGAATCACACGATCAAATGTTTTATATAAATAAAAAATGCAACTACAGTTTTAAATATATTTTCACTACAAATTTGCACATTCTACAGTTTTGTTCAAATATGGATGCTTGTCAAGTTTTCAGAAATTAATTTAGACTTTCCTCAATTGTGCTGCCAGTTCAAATGAGGTGCAATATTTCAATTTTTTAACATTAAATATGTTTCTGTTTTCCTAGTATAGGGGCCTCGAATCGTGAAAAAGTGCATGCTACATTTGCCACACATGACGCCGTACGCGTGAGAGATCGTGTTAGTTTGTTTATTTAAACTTAAATTTGACTAGAACGCATCGGAATTGGTTCTAATGACTAATATAAATTGGAACTAACTGAAACTAACCGAAAGTTTATTGAACGACTATCAAAAACTAACCAAAAGCACCAAAACGGGCAAAAACGTATCGAAATAGATTAATAATATTGACGTAAGTTTAAACTATCCCAATTTAACCGAACTTTGGTGACTAACCAAAAACAATAAAATTGCGTATAACGTATCTGAACCGGTTCAAATGACAAAAATAAATTGGAACTAACTTAAAGTAACCGAAAGATGATTGAATGACGAACCAAAAGTAAGTAAAAGCACCAAAAGAGGCTAAAACGTATCGAAATAGATTACAAGTTAAACTAACCCAAAATAACCGAATTTTGGTGACTAATAAAAATTAACCAAGACCATTAAAATTGCTTATAAGAGTTGAAATGAATAAAATAAATTGGAACTAACTGAAAGTAACCGAAAGATGATTGAATGACTAACCAAACGTAACTAAAAGCATCAAGACGGGCTAAGACGTATCGAAATAGATTAAAAAGATTGAAGTAAGTTAAAAATAACCCAAATTAACCCAATTTTGGCGACTAACGAAAACTATCCAAAAACATTAACATTTTTTATAACGTACCGGAACCGGTTCAAATGACTAAAATATATTAAAAATACTTTACCGAAAGTTCATTGAACGACTAACTAATCAAACGTAACCAAAAGCACCAAAACGGACTAAAATATATCGAAATATATTTAAAATATTGAAGTAAGTTAAAACTAACCCAAATTAACCGAATTTTGGTGACTAACAAAAACTAACCAAAAACATTAAAATTGCTTATATGCCGGAATCGGTTTAAGTGACCAAAATATATTAAAACTAACTGAACTTTACCGAAAGTTCATTTTACGACTAACCAACCAAAAGTAACAAAAAGCACCAAAACGGTCAAAAATGTCTCGAAATAGATTAATAATATTGAAGTAAGTTAAAACTGACCCAAATTAACCGAATTTTGGTCACTAACCAGAACTAATCAAAAACATTAAAATTGCTTATAACGTATCGGAATCGGTTTAAATGACTGAAATAAATTGGAACTAACTGAAAGTAACCGAAAGATAATTGAACGACTAGCCAAAACTATCCAAAAGTAACTAAAAGCAGCAAAACAGGCTAAAACATATCGAAATAGATTAAAAATATTGAAGTAAGTTAAAACTAACCCAAATTAACTGAATTTTGGCGAGTAACCAAAACTAACCAAAAACATTAAAATTGCTTACTTATAACGTACCGCAACCGGTTCAAATGGCTAAGATATATAAAAACTAGCTTTACGGAAAGTAGATTGAACGACTAACCAAAACTAACCAGTAGTAACTAAAAGCATAAAAACGGGCTAAAAGGCATCGAAATAGATTTAAAATATTGAGGTAAGTTTAAACTAACGAAAACTGTTTGAACGACTAACCAAAAGTAACCAAAGGCACTAAAAGTGGCTAAAACATATCAGAACAGATTAAAAATATTATCAAAAAAATTTAAGTTGAATCTAATTTAAATTAACGGAATTTTGGCAACTAACTAAAGTTAACCAGAACATTAAAATTGTTTATAAAGTATGGGATCCGGTTTAGATGGCTAAATAAATTAAAACTAACTAAACCTAACCAAAGAATGATTAACCAAAACTAATCAAAAGTAACCAAAACACCAAAAAGGGCTAAAACGCATCGGAACAGATTAAGAACATTAATATAAGTAACTAACCCAAATTAACCGAATTTTGGCGACTAACTGAAATTAACCAAAAACATTTAAATTGGTTATAATGTATCGGAACCGGTTCAAATGACTCAAATAAGTTGGTTCTTAGTGAAAGTAAATCAAAAGTAACTAAGAGCACCAAAACAAGAAAAAACATATCGAACCGAATTTTGCCGACTAACTAAAATTAACCAAAAATATTAACATTGGTTATAACGTATAGGAACCGGTTCAAATTACTATAATAATTTAAAACTAACTAAAGCTATCCGAAAGCTAATTGAATGACTAACGAAAACTAATTACAAGTAACCAAAAGCACCAAAACTAACCAAAACGAAGCGAATTTTTGCGACTAACCAAAAAGATTAAATTTTATTATCGTATCGGAGTCGGTTCAAATGAATCGACCCAAACTAACCCAAACTAACTGAAAGTAACGGAAAGTTGCTTGAACGACTAACCAGAAGTAATTAAAAATAACTAAAACGGGCTATAACGAATAGGAACAGGTTAAAAATATTACAGTATCGTTATGGCTAATTATATATTAATAGATTTTCCTTTTTAAAAGTAAAGGGTAATTTTTTAGGCCTTCATATCTGCTCCTTTATTTATTTATTTTTGTTTTAATTACAATAATGTTTAATATTATTGTTAAAAATGCATTTCTTTCTAGTTATATATATTATAAACACTCGTGTTTGTATTTTTCTTTTTTAAACTCTACTTTTGGAAACTATCTGAATTGCAACCCAAATCACATTTTTGCGTTTTTATTCATCATTGTCAATGTCCCCCCGGTTGCATCTTTGCGAAGGATTATAAATTTTTGTGTTGTGTTGTCATTGTTTAAATTATTTCTTATAGGTTGGCACTGCTTTTCTGAAATTATTTACTATTTTTGTTTACGTACCTCAATTGTAATGCTATCCAACCAATTTCCATTAACGCAGAGATCAAAACTATCAATACCAATAAACCAATCGGGTGACGGAATTATTCTAGTCATCAAAGATACCTGAAAAAAAATGCAAACACTGTAGATAATAGCAATAATAATCAAAATGCTAATGAGCTTTGTTAGAGGCCACCGCTAAATACCTCATTTGCAAGATTAATATACATAATACCTAGCCATTACTACTTGTAATAGGCATCTCCTTTAAATATTCTTTTATGTGTGTATGCAATGCTTGTTGGTGTGGAAAGAAAACCCTTTTTTCCACTGAAGTGAATATGTTTATCAACAGTAACAGAAAGTACTTGAAACATTTCACACCAAATAAAGTCCAGAGAACTGTAACATTTTACATAAAAATTTAAAAATAGGGAGGGTAAGAGCATATAAAAGAAATGGTAGCCACGAATGACTTATTATTATATTGTTTTTTTTCTGAATCTTTATTAGTAATTTTTAAACATTTTACAAACAATAAATCAATAAAACATTTTAGATTTAATCCTTTTGCTTTCTATTTTGTAGCTAGTATTTTAAAATAGAAGTCTCTATCGCCACCCATTCAGGAAGTATTGAAACAATAATAATATTAATAGCATTGCTGAAAATTTGAAAGGTTTTGATAATGCGATCTAGGACTCGGTAATACGCACTAATAAAATACTCAGTACCATTCTATAAATATTTTCCTGCTGAAGTTTTTGAATCGTACTATCAAAATAGGCGTGAAACCTGCAATACGAGAACTTTTTGCATGTAAGGCTTGCCGAGAAACTGGCTAAGTATTGAGGTAAGAGATCATGAAGAGCATTCGATCACTATCGATCATTATTTCAACAATGGCTGCAATCCCCAGAAATTTATTGGATATAATCAAGGAATGAACATTTGTATAAAGGCATGGAGAAAGCAGTAATACTCCAAACAGTTCGCACTGTCTGGGAATTTGTGGATATTGTCTAATTAATTCCTATTTAATTATGGCAAGATTACACATAATTAGCATAACAAGATTCATATACTGACAAGGATACATTAATGCGGATATTTCTCTGATCATTCTCAAGCTGCCCAGCGCAAAATGCTAATGAATGATTACTAAAGGCATATTTTAGCATTTTAATTGCGCTGTTGCGATCTCGGTTGTAGATGTAGGATTGGAGTCTTAAAATATCTAAGTTAAGACTGTTTCTTAGAGTACAACTTGTACATTTGAAATTTAAAAATAAACGAATACCAGAGGTTCCAATTACAACGCCTTGTTCTCTCGCTTGCAATTAAAAAAATAGCGTAAGATTGAGGCAGAAGCCCGAAGCAAATACTTTATTTATCTTATAGAACGGAATGACGAACCCTACCAAATGCCTCAGTGTAAATTGCACCAATTTGAATTTAGTTTTCTACGTCATAGAAAACACAGTTAACTTTTCATTATAAAAATAATTCTCAAAATTTTCTTGACTTCTATGAATGAAGATTTTAAAAAATAAGTATTGAATCTAAAAAATGGATCTCCATTTTCAATACTAAAATTATTCAGATTATACGTACTAATAAAACGCGCAAATAAATTATTAAATATAAACAGTTGCTATATTTTCAACAAATATATAAATTCGGCTAATAAATTAGGAAATATTTATATAAATGCTAATGCTGATACCCGATTAATCAGTGACAGGAAAGCAAGTTCATGTGTGTATTGTATTAGCTTCCAATTAATAAATACATTTTTGTTTTATGTGTTTTAATGGAACTGTTTTAAATAATGTCGACATTACAGTTTCCCAGAACAAAATTAATGTAAAATAAATAAAATATTAGTTATTTGTGTCTGTATTAGATGTGAATAAAGTTATCTATAGAAAATAAATTTAAATGATTTATTTTTGGCAATTACATGTTACTAAAAGGGATACTTGTATGGCAATAGCTATTATTTATGTAATAAGGATCGTGCATTGGTTACACACAAATAAGGATAGGTGTACATGGGTCGAGAATTACCGAATTCGAAGGCATTTATTTATAGGTGAACGTTTAAAAGCATTATCTAAAAAACTACTAAAGCTTTAACATAGAGCAGTTGCGTACCAGTGTAGGTTTGGAAAAATGACACTATTGATATTAGTTAGGTGCCCAGATGCACCGAATAGGTATAGCTGAAGATTCATATTGCCAACTATATGCCAGATTTGTATTTGGAATATGTCAAATCCATGCCCACTTCTCCCATCGGACTTGAATACAATCTTATCTTGCAGGGTTATTCCCTGTATTAAGGAGCTAGATGAAGATAGGAAAGCATAGAGCAAAATAGACTAAATTTCTTTTTAAATGTATTTTTTGAACAGTAGGAGCTATTAGAATTTTGTAGTGTAGATATAAGTATCCTTCTCGAATTTGCTCATGAAAAAATGCTACGCTACTTATTTTTTTTGAAATTAGAAGCTTCAGCATTAAGTCAAATACAAATTCGGCAAAATACATTTTTCATAATTTTGAAGGACGAGCCGTTTTCGAGAAAATGTTCAGTATCTGTTTTAATCCTAGCTTCCGATCCATTTTAGTGGCGGTTGAAGTTGTTCAGAATTGTATCAAATTTAGGTACGACATAGATGTCATGAAAATAAAAAAAGGAATTTTTATAAATGATCTTTTATTTGGAGTCATAGACTGAAAAATAGTAATTACTTATCATAGGTACTTAATTTTTATGGAGTTTTGAGCAACTTGAACTCTCACTAAAATCGGATCACAGAGTGTATCAGAAATTAATCATTTTTTTCAAAAGGGTCTTGTGGAATCAAATATCATCGAGAGACGTAGTTGGTGTACTTTTATTTGCCCTAACTGGCTAAAACTACAAAATTGAAAAAATATATGCCGTACCATTCTTTTCTTGGGAAAGCTTGAGAAAGTCAACCATATTTACATATCACCTAGTTATCAAAAAATATTTTATACTCGCAAATTGTAGCTTTTGTTTATGAATGAGTAAGGGTTAATAAAATTAATACCACTACTGTGGAAATCTGAGAAACTGGATCGATGTTCTTTAAGCAGCTTTGTCATAAAAGTTTTTAAAGTGAAGACTCTTTTTGGGGCGTTGAGCACACTTTTTCCTAGATAATAAAGGAGACTGAGCAGACTCGCGTCACGCTCGGCTATGTGACGCACAATTTTTCCAAGGTAAGGAATGAAACTGAGTTCTCACGGGCGACCAGTGACGCTCGGCTATTGTGTTTAGCCATCAGATCTTCTTTTTCCGAGTTAGTACGTCACCTGTGCGATTTTCTAAAATTTTGCTTTGATACACGATAACTGCCAAAAATTGTGTACAATTTTGATGACATTTTCTGAATACGTATCTTTTGACGCTATTCCGAACCCGATTGAAATTGGCAAGAATCGTAAAGTGGTGAGGCTTTTTTTTAGTGTATATATTTTCGAAAAAGAGGACACGGGAAATAAGAGAAAATCGAGGTTAAATTGAAACATGCAGAAAATCGCAAAAAATCCAAAATTTTTAATATTTCGACAATTTTAAGAGTCTGAATGGATAGTTTTACTTTTGATACATTATCAGAAATTTGAGGTAATACGTCTTCCAATATTATTGAATGTAAAAATCTTTGGTTCTATTGACAAAAACAGAGGGCATGACGTTTATATTATAATATGTAGATTTATACATTTAATCGCCTGAAATCTCATTGAAAACGGTTTGAACTTGAAAAAATAGGTCAAGATCGGAACATGTGGACATTTTTTGGTGATCAGAGGCAGCTTCTGGTGGATTTTATAGTAGATTTCGAGGAAAAAGCGTACTTTTAGCATATTGATGCGTATAGTTTTTGAGGCAAGTAGGTTTTTTTTATGGCAGTGGCAAACACACAATAAAGGCAGTCGATGAGCGGTGTGTGTGTGCGAAGCTCTTGATTGACACGGTCCTTGAACATATAAAGGTTGTAGTTTGGGGGAAACAGATGTCCTAGGAGTAATGCAGTACGCCAGACCTAGAAGTCCTTGTAAAGCGATGTTCTAGGTGTTTCCAGTTGTACGACGAACGGGTGCAGTCAGTCGCGATTGTCTGACAGACGTTGCTGGGGGCGGGATGGGGCGGCCCAAATTCTGGGAACATCTGCCGTGAAAATATCTGTAAAACAGGGAAATCTCGGCCACGTGTCTGCGGTGTTCCAGACTATCCAGATCCCGGGTCAACTCCAGATTTCCGGCACCCCAGATGTGTGAGGAATATTCTAAGCACGGCCTTATTTGCGCTTTATAGAGCAAGAGTAGCTGCTGTGGTGTATACAATTTTTTTATGCGAAATAGCGCACCAAGCTTCTGAGAAGCTGTTTTTGCCATATTAGCAACGTGGTCATGCCAAGACATATTGCTGTTGACTGAAACACCCAGTAGTTCCATTGACGAGGATGAAGGAATGGACGATCTTGCCATGGTTTTGCTGCATTGAACTGTATCAAATTTCTTTCGCCCCAGGGTCGAACTTTATCCACATTTTGATTAATTGGTGTAATGTGCTCTTGTCTGCGGTGATAAGTCTCAGTCGCTCACCTCAGTCATGGTCGGTTTTTGTGATCTAAATTGCAAGACGAGGGTACTGCCATCTGCAAAACTGTAAGCAGGGAAGTCATTAATATAGACGAGGAACAGAGTTGGTGAAAGTATTGCGCCCTGAGGCACGCCCGCGTTAATGGTGAATGTGTCTGGAGCTATGTCCATCAATTGCAATATGTAGAGATCGGTTTTTAAGGAAACTGGCAAGCCAGCTGCAGAGAGAGGTTGGCAGTCTGAAGGACTGCAGTTTGTTGAGAAATCCGTCATGACAACCTCTGCCGAATGAGTGGTAGACTTATTTGCCTCAAAAGCACATTTAGAACGATTTGAAGATCGGAAAATGGGCCAGGATAGGAGAAATCGGAAATCTTTCCAGCGATAAGCAGCGGTTTCAGCCAATTTATTGGGAGATTTCGAGGTAAAAAGTTTACTTTAAACATCGAAGCTGTTACAAGTAATTTCAAAATACAGAACCCAAAAAAATATTTGTATTTCATAATAATAATTTTGCATTGTTGAAATTTTCATTTCCGTGGTGTGGTTTTGCCATAAAAACAATCAAAGAATTTTTCCTCAAAGTTTAACTTAATATTTGGGCATTGTGGATAAAATTGTGATGTTGTGTAGTCTCTGAAATTTGTCTACATAATTAATGGATAGCCTGATTACACCTCTGGTAGAGGGTATGTCGCAGACGATTGATCGAATGAATTAATGAAGACATTAGAAAGTAATTATTGGGTTCTGAACTAAAAACAAATTGTTAGTTCCGAAATAATGAATTAATTATTTAGAGGTGGCGAAAGTTTGAAGTTTTATTTTTCGTTCGTTAGGGTAAAGTCGCTACAAATAAGCATTTCCGATATAAATTTGTCTTCTGATAATATAGAAGCAGCCAAAAATGCTCTTTTATCTTAAAATTCAGGTTTAATTGATTAAGCGGTGTTCAATCGTTAAGAAAAATGATGAATTTATAATAATGTGATGATATTATGATTAACATGATTTTACTGGCAGCCAAAGCTTCGTTATATTACTTAATGCTATGAAGCTTTTTGTAAAAAAAACATCATACGCTCAAGTGCGACTGATAAGGGATATAAGCTAGGAAATTCAGAAGTACGATGCCATAGTTAGTTATATAGTTAATAATGAAGGTAGCTTATTACATCGAAAAACAGAAGGCATTATGTTTGGAAAAGATAATATGTTGTATCAAATGTGGGGATTAAAGTTTGACAAAAATGTTGGGATCCAACAACTTGTTAATTATAACAAAATGTATGTAAGGAAATAGGCTGCAATGTATGGATGTGGCCGAATCATATCGACAGATACCGCTTTTCCCTGATATGGGAAAAATATATGTATGAAGCGTTGGTATTTACACATTTAATGATATTTCTAATATTTTCGATAGTTTTCTGGCTACTGTATTTCCTAAAGTTATTGCCAGTCTACCGTTTATAGTTTTAAGAGGTACTCATTGTTGTCAGATTCTGGAACATATTTAATAACAGTCTCCTGAGGACGTTGGAAAAGCAATGATTTGCAGTGGGATATATCGGAAAAGATACAACCCAAAGTGAATTAATTAATTGTACAACACAGAGTGCATAGTATATAGTGCAACACTTTTAGTGATTTGCAGTCTATCACAGAAATGCTAGGATGCATTATAAGTATGGACAGGAAGTAACACCCATGTCACGAGCCGTTTTGTCTAGCGTATATCGATGCGAAAAGCCCTCATATATAATCTGGCTTCGAAGTACTCTCGATCGAGAAGTTAAAATAAATCCGTGTCGCTAAACAATTTGATTTCGACCCAATTGAATTTAGCGCGTGAATAAAATGAGCCTTCTAATATTTTCATAGTACGTACTGGTTTTGGATTGGCTACCAAGTTTCATCGCGCGGGCAGTTAATTAATTATCCCTGAATAACTGGGAAATTCTAATGATTGGAGTGGCTTAACGACAATGCGCTTTTGGCTACTCTGGGTAGTTTTTTTTGGAGGATGCCTATACATCGAAATCCCAGGTTTTTTTCGTTTAATTCCCTTGGATGAATTATTGAGAGCAACATGTGAGTAGTCGTGCTGGATATTCATTGGTGGAGCGAGTTTCCGAGCCTGCTCCTTGAGTTGTTGGTTTACCGGCGTCACTTCTCTACGACCTTTGTGAGTCAAGCAGTTATATTGGACGCCGGTTGGAACTAATTTGATTTTTACCTGTTAATGGGATTTTTCCGACCGGGTCATTTGAGCAGTTTCAGTCGTTAGTTGTGCCTTATCTTTTCTTACGTGTTGGTGTCTGAAACTGCCCTTTGTGGGCTTTGAGTACTACTTTTGCAAGGTGAGTTGAGTTTTTGTGCATTTTTTTTCTCTGTGTGAACGCTATCGGCGGATATTTAATTCCCCTTTTAATCTCTTACAGAAGCCCACTTGCCCAACTGAAAGCCGTCTAGCGTTAAGCAACTGGCTACCTCTACACAGGTAAATTATTATTTTTTAATTATGATTTCTCTTTTTCCTTGATGGTTGATTTTGATTACCGAGTTATAATGCTCGTCCGTTAAGAGTTACGTGTGGAACCTTGAATATGTGTTCTTTTACAGTGTGCTACCGTTGGGTCTACTCCCGTTGGGTCTACTTCACCCGTTGGGTCTACTTCTACCGTGAGGTCTATTGCTACCATAGAGTTGTTCATTGTTATCGACGAGCATCGTTAGCGAAGAGTGTTCCTTGGCTACGCCTGTCTAGCGGTACTACCTATATAGAGCCTTGCAGTCCTTCGCTTGTCAAGGGAGTCTTCTTTCTACCGTGAGCAATTCTTTCTGGAAGCTGCGGCCAGGTGTGCAATTTCCATTTTTTTTTCATCCATATATTTTGCAGCAAATTTGCGAAATTAACTACGATCCTTAACTATTATTTTTTTTTGGCTTTGATTTCGAACAATGAATAATTTTTTTACATTTTTCTCCTTAAATAAGGTAATATTTAGTCATTCACATTTTCTTTTAAAAACGAACTTTGAATTTTTGGGCAATTTTGACGAGCCTGAGATTCTTGATTTTATTTAATCAAATTCTAAAATTCAGATAGATTCGTTGATCTAGAATAAATCAGATTTTGAATCGAATGGTTTTTTAAAACTTTTAATTGACTGACGCAATAACGTTGATAGTCGAACTAGTATTTTTATTATTCCCAATTTTCACGATTTCTGACCTATGTTGGATAACCGTAGATCAGATAACTACTAGTGTTGTTACAGCCTAGTAGACTTTGCACTGTTTTTAATTGTTTTTATTGCGGCCTTTCTTTACTCGAACCGATTGTTTATTATCTTTGTCCTACCGGTAACTTGACCGTGGAGTAAATTGCCATACGTTAAGGTCTGTAATTAATTGGTAGCTATAATAACGCCAGGTCTAACTAGTTTTTTGACATATCGTTTTGCGGCAGTTATCAACGAAGCTTAACTGAACTGAATAACCATAGTTAGTTAGTTATACGGCATATGTGACGGATCATGAATCTAGACTCGTGAATTAGTCTTTTTCGAGTGAATATTCGAGTTACTTGAATTACCTTACAATATTTACGTTATTTTATTATTATTATTGCATAAAACGTTCATCATAAATTACGATTGAATATTTGCGTTTGTTAAGATAAAGCGTATAATTTATATCTTCAAGAAACTGAGTAAAGTCTATCTCTTCTCGCTTAAGAATACAGTGTAACCATAAGAAGGGATTTACTGAAACGCTCGGCGACAGCTCGGTTTGGCCGACGCATTGACATACTTTATTTTATTCAATATCTAATTTTAAATTCTCAAAATAATTTTTTTCCTTCGATTTGAGATTATTCACTCCCAGTTCCATCTAAGCTGGAGTGAAGGTTTGTCCCCATTAGAAGCACAGAAGGAGCCTAATACCCAGTTCTTTAATTTCAATCGATTGTGATGAAGGCACATACCTATGCCAAATATTATAAAAGAGGAAGTTAGTTCATTCTGTGTCGGCTCCTTCCATGTCTTTACAGATCTATTCTCGGCGCTCAATGGCACAATTCGGAGAAGATTTCTTGTTGCCAGCTTAGTCACGACTCCGACGGGTAGACAGTGTAAGGGCAAACCGCCTTTCGAGGGTGATCCTTCTATATCTCGAGATAGGTAAATTGCGGATTTAATCCTTTTCACACAGGTAAACTGCGGAGGGACAAGGCTAAGGGTTAAAATTTGTATAGGTAAATTGCGGAGAAGCACGTCAGGTACAAAAGACGGTACCAAGTGGGTGTACTCCTAACTATAATTATGGGTTAGTTTGGGTTAGTTTTGGTTAGTTCCTGCTCTTTGAGCCCCTGTAGCGAGCGAAGCGAGCGGAGAGTGTTGGGTGAAGTGAAATAATATTTTAGTTTATTTAAATATCTCAATATATACCTGGAATCTTCTCCGCAGCTTACCTCTTGTCGAAAGAGTGGTCACTCCGCAATTTACCTGCATCTTTATGTTCCCAACAAATATTTTATTGCTTTAGCTGCGCAGTTTTCTTATGGCCCTATATCCATATATATGTTCGGTAGGTATACGATGAAATCAATCATTTAACTATTACGGTATGAGTGTAGTTTGAACAATTTTCTAAAGTTGATACTTTGCAGAAAAAGTTAAATTAACGAGCCTATAAATATGATTTTTAAAAAGATAGTTCCACATTCCCAAACATGTATTAAATTAAGGACAGAAGGTAGAAAACCGAGGCGTTTGTAGAAAAGGGAACATTGATTGATGAACGCAGGGATAGGCCTATAACACAGAGCGTCGTAAATAAAATATTTGCTGAAATGCAGCCAGGATCTTTGTCGCAGTCCTAATGAAAAGGCTAATAATTTTATGGAATTATTAATACAAATTCATGTCAGGAAAAGGCCTGCGAAGGCGAAAAATGAATTGATTTGGTTCAATGAAAGTTTTAAGGAAATACGTGAAACTCTGCAATTTTTAAATCATTTATGCCATAACTGTAGATCACCAGATTTGCAAAATGCCGGTGAGATATCTCAGGTGCCGTTATAGGGAGGAAAAAAGTAAAATAATTGGAGAAACTGACATGTTTATTCACCGAACTGGCAACCGTGTAACAGCTACCTGGTGGAGAGGTGAGCAAAATGTGGATTTATCCTATTTTTTATTAAATATTCAACATGAGGCTTTGCAATAAATCTCTAGGTGCTGAGGAATATCTAGTAGTACCTGTGATGGGCTTCTTCCTTTCTGACGTCGCTTCTCTATAGGTTCATGATGCTAATATTTGAACGTTTGGTTAAGATCCAACTTTTTGGGAAATATCATTTTGAGTAAGTTTCTGTTTGGCTCCCCTAAAGTTCACGCATCAACAATATAGATATCCTGGAGTATGCGGTTGAGGGCTACGAGGAGACAGTTCATGTGTTACTTGTTGCGATCTCTTAAAAGACTTTGACTATATATCCCATAACATCCTCCTGACCTAAATAAAACATTATAAGGCTTGGTAATCTAGGCGGGCCCATCTGCAGCGGTGTGCTATTTATCATATAGGCAAACAACATTCTATATTGGTTGATAGAAAATTAGGGGTTTGTGCAGATGAAATTGCTGTATTATATATGTAAATATAAAACTTGATTAAGGCAATAGTGCATGAAGGGGTTTCATGACTGAACGGATGGATTGGTGCTCAATAAAAAAATTAGAAAAATATTTTATAAATTTTATCAACTTAGAGATATCCTTAATAAAAAGATGCTTACTATTATCTACCTTTCTTGGTTGAATCTAATTTAAGATATTGTATTATTATATGGGGAAGCGCGTACAGTAACACATTTAAAAAAATAATAATATGCCAAAATTCTATATTAAAAATTATGTATAAAAAAACCTTTAGATATCCCTCAGAGGACCTGTATAAAGGTTGTAATGTATTAAAGGTCAGAAATCTATATGTACACTGTGCAATAAACTATATAGTAAAAAATAGTAAGACTCAAATTAATTTATTTTATACTACTAGATCTGCTAACCAGGGAAACCTGTCTGTGCCATATGTGCAAAGTTCAATATGTCAAAGATTTATTACATACTATGGACCTGTACTTTTTAATAAACTTCCCATAAACATTAAAGTCCTATCACTAACAAGTAAAATTAAATTTAAAATAAACTTTAAAAAATTCCTACTCACTAACCAAAATTATTTTGAACATATTTTAAACTTATTCATAAATAAAAAAATAAATATAAAAAATTACCTCTTTAAATATTTTTATTACACGTAAAAAAAGAAAATCCGTAGCCCCCTGCTGGTCCCGCCTGCCATGCGCCTGCATCTCTGTAATGCCCATCTGATGGATCTGGGGAGTGTAGTGGCACGTAAGATTTGTTTACATATCTTAGGCCTATTGCACTCTTAGGAAATTATGGTTTGGTTTATGCAAGAATGTAGTATATTATACTTAGAGGTTAAAATTGTTTAAGCTTTGCTGTAATTGAAAATGTTATTGTATATAAACTCTTAAAAATAAAGTTTTGAAAGTTTGAAAGATTTGAAAGTTTGAAATACTAAGTTTGAATCTGGGTAAAACAGAAAGCATATATATTTTTTAGACACGGTACTTTAACGACGTTAATGACGATGGTGCAGTGGGATTCTTGGGTGTTCACTTAGATCCCGTTTGGTATCAAAAAAAAACAAGTACAATATGTTGCTGGAGGAAAGATCACTAATGTCATCTATTTTCTCAAAAGTAAAAAAAGTTGTTTTGATCGTATTTCACGCTTCAGTCTGTGGAGACACATCCGTTGTAACGAAATATAAGCTTATTCCGCACCACTAAATTCAGTTCAATTACGAATGATTTTCGATGTTTGGGATTTCAGTTGCCAGTGACATCTATTTGCGAATGAGTGTATTTCGTGCAAGAATTTATTTAGAAGCATAAGTACGCTATTTTATACCTACAATTTGTGGAGCTGTTTCACTATAGATTACTATATTTAATAGTGATACCTATTCGTGAATGGGCTTATCTCGTGTGGTTGGTAATTGAGGAGCGCAGTACGCTATTTAATACCTACAATTTATGAATTTAATTTACTATAGCTTACTATATTTAGTATATATTGGTATTTCTTTTACTTAACGCTGCGTGACCTATAGTAGTGTGTAGTGTGGATCGTTTTGAATTTTGAAAGCGGGGTCGTTTTATTTTTGTGGCGACGCTCACACGGATGAGTGCTGATTTTTAATCTTGAAATATTTTATTCATTTTGCAATATATTTCACTAATTTTTTCACTTTTAAATACATAATTAATAATTGTTTCTGATTCGCTTAATCGTATTGGGCTAAAGCAAGAATTTAGCATTTTTATATTACACTTTCAATTAGCTTACAGCTTCAATAATCTTAATTTTTGTAGTGACCGTTGGGTTAAGATACCGATTTATTGGTAGATAATTGCGTCTCTCATTAGTCAAATTCATGTAATTTGAAAGTGGTTTAGTCCAGATTTACAGAGAACGTAATTATTTCATCGTTTAGCGGTCACGCACATTATTTTACGTATTTCCATTCAAAATGAACAGTATTATTTGGGGAATTCGTGGAGTAAGTTCTATATATTCCTGTAAAGGTAGCAAATTGAATTTTCGGTAGAATTTCTTCGAATTTTCCCTCATAGTATTGCTGGTTTTAATATTTTTACTTTCCAGGCTTATTTAATTAAATTTTCAGTTTATTTGTTACATCAAGCATATAATTATTAGCACTCGCCCAGTCTCGTCTCAACACTGATGTACCGACATTAATTTGCATTTATGAGAGGTTAATCTCACTGGTGTAAATTTACCAGTTCTTTTATCTTCTATCTAAATTTCTATCTCGATGTGAGATAGTGATTATCGTATCTATATCTTTAATTAATTGAAGCGTAATTACGCTCAATTATCGTTTATGTGCCAAGGGCCAAATAAAAAATGTAGTTGAAATTACTTATTTGGAGTTATAAGACTCATTTATAGAGAGGTTGTACCTCTATTTTTTCTATTTATCATTAAATTCAAGTTATCCTTTATTAGGTTTGCCGAGAGTCACTAATTGGAACGCAATTTCATAATTTTCTTTTGAATTTAAATTTCAGTCATTATTTCTTTAAAATTTCATATTGTAAGTAAAGAAAAGGACATCTTGAGTAACAGTAGTTATTTATAATTTTTGCTCAACTTAAAATTGTAATTTAAGTTTCTGATTATACCTGCTTTAACCAGTAAATTTTGAAAGTGTTGATTGCTTCCTCATGTGTAACAGTCTCACTGAGGTCCACACGATATTTCCCTGAATATTCTTTAATTATACTCAACGCGCCGAACAGATTCACCAAACACGGAAAACACGGATACAATAATTCTTCTCATTTTATGATTCCATTGATTCCAAACATAGAAACTTTCATTAACACACTCTATTTTTATTTTTTGTATTATGGATAAGAAAAATCGAAATTAAAAAGAAAACATTGGATCGATTCAATCAATGAATAAGACGAATTGTTTCCGCGATTGGTGAATCTGTTGGGCGCGTCGAGTATAGCGATATGCATTGGTCTAAGACTAGGTTATTTGCATGTATTCAACGTTGGCTAAAAAAACATCGTACTTGGCAAGTAGCAGGTCCACGTCGCTGTAGTAGACCTGTAGAGGGAGCTGACACTAGGTTAACCTGTAAGTCCTAGATTAACCCATTAACATAAACTTGGGAACAGGCAGAAGCGGTTCCAGTAGAGGTCTCAACACAATCGCATGGTTACAGAATAGATACATCAATTGTAAAGACCAGTGATATCGCCTTATTCATTATTTTTTTATCTTTTACATTAATTTTAATTCTCATTACTAGTCAATTTATTCATAAACTTTATTTCAATTAATTTCATAATATCATCATCAATATTTGTAATTAAATCATATTGATAATCTTCATTTCACATGATACCATTGTTGTAATTTAATTGTAAAATTAATATATTGTTGTTTGAATTCCTTTATTTAATTTGAGGTCTGTGAGACACGAATTATAAGGGCAAATTTCTGATATTCTTATCTTTATAGTTATTGATATTTAAGTAGTCATATTCAGTTCGCATTGTCTCTAGGAACTCTTGCGCAAAACAACCCACCCCCTAAGAAAAATAAAAACGAATCTCATGCTTAATTAAATTAAATAAATTAATTTTCGCTACAAATTAGTGCCCAACTAAATTTATTCTTACAAATTGGTGACTGAGCTAGTATATCATATCATTACAAAGTGGCGCCCAGCCGATCGATTTAATTACACCGTCAGATACAAAGAGTTTTCGAACTACAACGTAGAACATTAAAGGTCATTGATGTTAGAGCTTGAGAATCGTGACACTATCAACTAGTTTTATATTTGAATTCATTCTATATTTAAAACGAAGCATAAACCGATATAACGTCATTCCGAGGGGGGCTAATGAAATAGATTTACATTTTTTGAGGCTCAAAAGATCAAGGCTTTCTACTCTATATTTTGCGCCTACTGTTTCTGATAAACTGTTATATAATATTCAATCTCTAAATGAAAAAGTTTTTAATTTTATTATAATTGTCGACGATTGTAAATGTCTTTGTTCCCATTTGTTAGCATGTTGCTTTACAAAACTAAATTTGATCTACATACAAAGTCGAAACGAAAGCGGTTTTTGCCAAATATGAAAGTGACGATGTTTTTGGTTTTTAACGCTTTGGACGCCTTTTTTGTATATGTCCTTTATACAAATTTTCAAACTTATAACTTTATGACATAATACAAAACATCCGCCAATCGCGGAAAACTTACCCTAGAATGATTGCCATCCACGAAAAATTCTGCTTCCGTCCTGCCAACTCCTGAATTTATCGGGGGTGCATTAAATTCGTCATAAATGCCCCCTTCTCCCTGGCTTTGTTCCTCAAGCAGGTCGCTCCTCCCTGTCTCCGCGAATGATTTGACGCCGACAGATGATTTTTTGCCGAGTCGGAAAAGTAAGAACGACTTGTCGTGGCTTCGACCTAAAAGAAAGACAAAACATAAAATAGTTCATTCAACAAATTTGGCCAACTTAAAAAGCCCCACTATTTGAAAAATCATGGGGTCATTTTATAATTTTTCTTTTTTCAAATGTAGTCTGGTAAATCTTTAACCTCAAACAATTTATTATAATTTTTTTATGAAATGTTTATTGTTTATCGAAGACAAAGGTATCCCTCCTTTAGAATATTAAAATCTGTAGACTATCTAAAATGGTAGACCGCTAGTAAAACCGGTGAAGGTTTCATCTCTTCAATCCCAAGTTTAAAATTTGCTTCCAAAAAAGTATAGAAAATCCTCAGATTTCTTCCAGTCATACTCAAAGGTTGATATTCATAAATATATCTGACATTATTAGTGCACAATTTTATTTGTAAAAGGGACTCCTAGTCATGTTACCTTGTAGCATCGTAAATGCTACCAAACCAAGAAACACAGTTTCTTCTCCTTTCACTGCCATATTTATGTGGTTGATATTATTTTACCTTACATTCCTAGAATCTAACATACCCATTCTGAACTTGGAATTTATATCTTAAAATTTAAAACATTAATTATTTCATACTTGGAACGCACCCAACCGGTATCGACGAATACAGTTCCGAAGTGCTCGTGGCCGTACTTCATTTTCTCCTGGCGGATGTCTAATATTTTTTTACAATTGACGTGGTCTTCTCTTCAGGCTGAACGCGTAAGGTAGAAAAAGAAAAGTCATGAAGTTAAGATTTTATCGTTGAAGTTTTTGATCATCTGGTCCGCTTTTCATATTAATTTATCATATGATAAATTGGCAAGCACTCTGCTATTAATAGTTTGTCGTATTATCGGCAATACCGTCCCGTAAATGAACTTTACATACAGTGAGGTTACCCTGAACCTCCATCATCTGCCCGGTCTTTCACTAGCCTAGAAAGATTCTCCAGTTTCATTCCTGCCCGTTCGAGACCTTTTTGTCGAAGTGCTGCTTACCACATGGCGTGACGTGCAGCTTCACCGGAAGCAATCAAGTTCTAATTGAGGCTAGCCAAGTAGTTCTACAGCCACCAACCACTGCCAGTGACTTTTACGTATGACCGTATAAAAAGGACATACAAGCAGGCCCTTTAATTACCTATCTTATTTTTATCGAACTTGCCATTGAATGACTTTTAATCGGTTATTATCTTTTATTATATCTAATACTGTTGCTTATCGTTATTTGATTAACTAATACTGACTTTCTTCATTACTGTATCTGATATTACCTTCATCAGCAAATGTTTTGCTAATATCATTGTAATTGGCTGATTTATTGTTTTTGTACTGCGTAATATACCTAAATGCTACTCCTTTAGTGTAGGTCATAGAATTACTTATCTTATTTTATATCGAACTTGCCGTTAATTGCTTTTAATCGTTTATTATCTTTTATTGTATCTATTACCATTGCTTAACTTTATTTGATTGATTGAAAGAGATTATTATTTTAGTTATCAGATGTCTCGCTAACACTATAGTAATTATCTGATTTTTTTTATTTCGTATACTTACTTAAACGCTATGCACTTACTGTAATTTGCTGTAAGTCTTATGACATTAGTCTTACCTAACTGCCACTTTAGGTTTTCGTCCATCAGCATGTTACCGAATTGAGCTAATTTAGATTTCCCCTATATTTAATTGACCATATATTTCCTTTACAGGTTAATTTATCTGATTTAATATATCCTTTCAACTCTTTATTTGTCCCCTAATATGATCGCTACCATGGGATACATTGATTATTTAGGGGATTAATCTTTATTTAGGGGCTTAATTTTTATTTAGGTGCTCTGTGATTGTCTGTTACTTAGTCAGAAGTTTATAAATTCAGATTTTAGTTAAGCAGCATTAATGATTTAGAACTTAAGATTAAGACCGGGATTAAGACTTAATAATCTTATAATTTGGGTGATACTTATTTGGCAGAATCTTAATATTAAGTGCGATACTATCATCTCAATTAGGTTTGAGACTTAATTAATTTTCCATTGTAACATGCACAATGTGTCTGATAATCTATTTATTATTTAAGAAATAGCTTAATTAGGATCTTTGGTGTTTATTTTGGTATGCTGAAGTCAATGTCAAGTTGAGTTTATAAAATTTATTTTCAGGTTTTCTAATATTCTTAGATAGGGTATTTTTCTAAATTTTACCACCCTAGTTTTAATGCTTCAAAATCCTTGACTTATTCATAATACAAAATTTAGTGGCACCTTCGCCCAACTGCTAACTCCACGACCCATAGCTATAAATATTAACACCACTGAGTGAACCAGGCATATGCACCGGTTATTAAGCACTTAACTAATCGCGTTACAACCTGCTAGCAAACGGTATTATTAAGAAGGGTACTAATAAAATTGAAACAGAACGCATTTTTCTGTGAGTAGTTCCAAAAGATAAGAGGAAAGAGATTTTCCAGCGTTGTTGTCACAACATACCAGCAGCGTGTGATTTATTTCACCAAGCAAAGCCTGCCATTTCTCGTTAAAATACAGTGTTACCATAAAATTAATCTGCTAGAATTACTGGTCATTTTCTCATCCTTATTCTTTCTTTTTATGATCAGCTGTGATACTTCATTTAACAGTAATAAACCGATTCTTTGTTTGTCTGTTTACTTGTTTTATTTAATTAACTCTTGATTAATATTCCAAAGGAGAGGCCAGCTGAAATAGCGTAGAGTTGTATATTAACTGAACTGATTTATTATTATTTGCGCTCAATAATTGAAACGTTCTGGATTTACTTTCGATTAATATTTGAGTATTTGTGTAACACTGACTTTAGTCTTTTGATTAATATTTGAGTATTTGTTTATCACTGACTTTAGTTTTTTTTCGGTTAATATTCGTGTATTATTAGTGTATTATTAGTGCGTAGTTAATATTAGTGCTTATTACCAACTTTGATTTTTGATTAATTTTTGAGTAGTTATTTTTCCATTATTAATACTAATAAATTGCCGGCATATATAACTGATCTAATTTTCTAACTTATTTTTGTTGTTTTATTGATCGGTTTTCTTGATACAAGTGAAATTGACACATTTTTGTTATTCTTTTATTTTGTCGCGAAGCTTAAGCTAAAACGAGTTTCATATTTCAACTTTGGGGTATTTCTCGCTTGTGCCGTCTATAAGCCCGTGGTGCCTTAGATAAATAAACCCGCCCCTACTCTCTGACATTTGAGCCAGGGCCTAATTTATACGGTCGGCGACAACTCGTTCTAGCCTACGCATCGGCATACGTAAATTCACTCAATTTCTAATTTTAAATTCTCAAACTTAAAATTTTTCTTTCGATTTGAGATTATTCACTTACAGTTCCTTCTAAGCTGGAGTGAAGGTTTTGCGCCCATTCGAAGGACTGAAAGAGAGTAATAAATTTTTGGCGCCCAACGGGAGAACCCTGTGTAGGGGTAGCCAGTTGCTTATCGCTAGTTAGTTTTACAGTGGGCGAGAGGGCCTCTCGCTAAAGCAGCATTCAAATCCCACGAAGGGCAGTTTCAGTTACCAACACTTAAGAAAAGATAAGGCACAAATATAGACTGAAACTGTTAAAAATGGCCCGGTTGGAAAATCCCATCAATGCAGCGTATTTGTGGGGTTTATTAAGAGAATTCTTAAAAATATAAAACGGTTTGCTGGCTGTTCCACGATAATGTAATATAAATCAAAAATTTTTTACTATCCAATGAAATTTTCTATAAATTGTTAAATTTATTGCTCAAGCTATTTTAATAACAATGTGCTTCGCTTATCAACTAAAATAAATAGAGTCACATCGTGTTATAAATACTATTACAAATATATCGTTAACCAATACTTAGAATAGAGTTAACTTACATTAAGAAATGCGGCCATATCAAGCGTATTATCAGCAAATCGAATCAATAAATTTAGAACTAATAAACCGATGAGTGCAAAATACAGCATCTTTTTTCCTAACTGCGGCATGTAAATGAAATTTTAAAAATATTTGTAATATGACACTGGCAAACCGGACTGCTACAAAATTCAAACATAACATTTGTTATGTAGGGAGTTACCCAAAACAAGGAATTCGCAGAAGACAACATGACTTGCTGATATATAAAACTATGTGGATTCAGCTAATGTCGAATATTTCTGGGGAGGTAGCATAAGATCATTTGGAAGTTCGTTTCTCTATTGCTCTAATATATTGTTTTGAATTAAATATATATTTTTTATATAATTTTGCACCAAAATATCGTGAGGTTTATGATTAGGAAGAGGTATAGTCATGTTCTACTTTTCTGAATGAGAAACTTTGGTTTTTGATTATCGTCATTCAATAAGCGATAAGATTGGGCATATTGAAAGTTAATGCCCTAGTAAATTAATTCAACAAATTAGTGGTGTTCCTGTTAGTCTTTTATTTGAATAAATAAGTAGTTGGTCCCAAATTTGTAGGTGTTCTTAACCAAAGTTGCTGACATGCCGAAGGAAGAATGTGTCATGGAAACGCTGACGAAAGGGGCGAAGGGCAAAAAGAGCCGGACTAGCACTGGTCCCCCGCCAGTGACCCCATCAAGGGGTCGACCGCCAGCTGCTGTATCATCTACGGTTTCAAATCCTGTTGCTACAACAACTGGTAAGTTAGTAATTTTGCACTAACTCCCCTTTGCGTGGCTTAACACATTCGTTACGATTTATAACTAGCTTTTCTTTTGTATTATTTTTTTGAATTATCAATTTAGGTTATAATAAGGCAAACATTTTTTTAACGTTCCTAATTACTTTTTTTATATAATCTGTTTGTTTGTAGTTTTGATCCTTTTTCTAATATTTTTGTCATATTTTTGACATTTTATTTATAATAAAGACCATATTACTTAACTAAATGCCAATTTATGAAAAACTAAATAGATATAGAAAAATGCAGGGTTACCATTCGATTCGTTTCGTCAGACAGTTTAAAGAAATGTAAAATAAAATTTGCTTCTAAATATATACGCAACTGGGCGTGCAGGAAATTAAATATTTTAGTGTTTGTCTTTCTGAATTGAAAAGTTATTAAACAAAAACTGGTTTTCTAGAAACATTAATCAATACTCTATTTTATTGAAGTTTGTTTGACCATGCATACTGTGATTTAGAATGTATTCTAAACCCAGTATTTTTGTCTAGGTTCTGTAGGTTTACCTCTTGGTACCGCTCCACCGGCGACGGTACCAGGCAGCACCGCTACGACTACCATAGCGGCGCCCATTAATGCCCAGGCAACACCCGTCACCCCCACCACGGCCACAGCATACGCCGCACAAACGATAGACACGCCGGTATCGGCGCTGAGCGTGGTTCCGCCCGCGCAACCCGCTAAAAGTAAAAAAGGCGTTAAGAGAAAGGTACGTATATTAACTTTCCCAGTATTTGCGACTTAAAATGATAAACGACAGTAACTGTGTATAGTGTGTTTTCCTTATAATTAGTATGGGCTTCTGCTGCCATTACTATTAGCATTGTAGAATTTTTTATTTGTTGTATTAAAAATAAAATTAACATTGGAAATTTGACTTAACCCTTCTTTTTTTTTTAATTAAACATCTTATAAAAAATTGCTTAGAATGAAAGTTTTTCTCCTGATTTCAAAAATATTTGATATTTAGATAAGTTTCGAAATGCTTCGTGTCAAATTTTCAGTGGCTGAATGACTATTGACACCTAGTGAGAAACGATACAATAGCGCCCATGGTTACTCATTTAATTCATGGAAATCACTTTCGTAATGATTATTTCTCAAAAATTAATATATTTTACACGAAATATTTCGAAAACGTTTTATCTATATTTTCATTCTAAGTAATCTTATATGAATGTTTCTTTAAAAAAAGAAACGTTACGACATTTTTCTATTTTGCAATGTTAATTTTATTTTTCTTAAAGCAAATTCTTATAGTTTGTAAAAAGTTAGTTACTCCCCTAGATAAACCTATAATCTGTCTTTGTGAAACTGCTCATGCGTACAAACGCAACACTAATTTTTTATTCTAATTGGAATTCTAGACGTTTTCTATACAACCCCATACAACAATCGAATTTAGGTATGGATAAGTCTAAACTTGTCTTGAGTTACAAGCACAGTCTCCCCTGCATAGTAATAAATCTCCAAATTTGATTTTGTCTGAAAAAAAAATTGTTTGTAAATATTTACACCCCTATACTACATGAAATTAGATTTGCTTTTGTCAGCGTTAAGAACCCACATTCAGGTTCATTTTATCATCCCACGTTATGTAATTATGTATTATTATTATTTATAATTTTTTTTTGCTGATACTACAACGCCAGCTACAGCCTACGACTATCTGCCGTCGGGCCCCGATTCAAACTCGTCTTCGTCAACTAGCAAGATCTCCAAGAGGCGCGAATCGGGTCGCCAAATCAAAAAGCCTCTTCGTAGTCAAGTAAGTGGTCAATTCTGTTTAAAAAAAACATTTCCATCATTAACAATTGGATTGCTGTTCCTAATACTACCTATGTGCAGGTACAGGTGTAGCCTTGATTTATTTTGATAATTTTGGTGTCAATTTATTGCAGATTTTTTTGGCACGAAATAATTAGCTTCTTCCGCCCCTTAAATCTTAGATGAATAGGGTATGATTGAATAGAATTGATTCAGCACCTATAACGTGTAAATGCGCCCAAGTGCCAATTAACTATACGATGCTGATAAAACTAATGTATTAACAATTGTTATACAGTCAATAAAAACTTTTATTACCTTACCACTTACAGGACTCCAAATGAAATAGAAAATATATGATTCCTGAGCCATATCCCAATTTTATGATACCACTAATAGTACAATTTTATCTATTATGAAACCTCCAAGCCATTATTCAATATACCCGATTTTGATGTTATATCTGCATTTTTTGGAAATTATTACATATTATTCTTTCGTTCTCATACTAAACTGCGTTTTAATAACTATATATCACAGTTAATATGGCCAACTCTACGAAATGTGGTTTTGACCTCCATTTTATATCACCAAAATAAACTAATTAAATAAAACTCGATTTTCGGATTGTTCATCTGCTATTTTTTATCCAAAAGTGCCATATTAGCAAATGGGCAGGCATTGCAGGTAAAATCAAAAATTGATTCCAACCGGTACCCAAAATAACTTGCGTTATTTTGGGTACCGGTCGACGTAGAGAGTGACGCCAGGAGATCGGAAACTCGAGAAGCAGAGAATCCTCACTTCGAAAATCTCGTTCCACCAATGAATACATGGCAAGACAAGTCACATGTTCCTCTTAATAATTCATCCAAAGGAATTAGAGGATGGAAACCTGGGATTTCGATGCATAGGTATCTACCAAAAAAACTACTCAGAGTAGCCAAAAGGGCATTGTCATTAAGCCACTTCAACTAATAGAATTTCTTAATTATTCCGAGGCAATTAAGTAACTGCGAACGATGCCTAACTCGACAACCAATCCAAAAACAGTATGTACTACGAAAGCCGGAAACACTAAAAGGCCACCGACTTTACTCTCGGGGTCCTCACGCGCCAAATTCAATTAATTCGAAATCGAAATTTGCTTAGCAACTCAAATTTTATTATAATTGTCTCGATCAAGAGATCGTCGAAGCGAAGCCTGCCAGAATCTACGAGGGTTTTTCGCTAGTAAATACAAATGCGCTCGAAGCCATATGAATGGTGACGAGTTCTAAGGTTATTTACGCTTCGATATACGATAGCCAAAACGGCCCCTGACAATGGTTTGACCAGAGGAATTAGAATGATAAATGGAACAGATATTCGTGACATAGAACATTCTCCAAGCAGTTCCATCGATTTCTCAGATAGCCAAGAAGATTTACAGACAAGCGCAAAATGGTACTCTCAGTGAACAAGAACTTATGGAGATAGAAACAGAAGAAGGCAAACTCTGGTCAGATTCTTTGGGGTGCTCATGAAAAAACCAATATCATTTTAATTTTACTGGTGAAAACGCATTTCAATTGCCTTTGTCATCATGAGCTGTTAGAGACAGATGAGATTTTTGAATATATTATTGAAGAAAGCAACAGGTGTGCTCAGAATGTATGACAATCAACAAATATGTTCTTCAGGATTAAATAAGTGACAAAACCTAACTTTAATTGAGCTAAAAAAATTGGTTGGAATAATCTTATGGATGCGGCTTATTATGCGGCCCTACTTGTCAGAGATTTGTTCTGTTGATGGCTCTACATTTAAAATAATCGGTTGCGGAAGGGCAGGCCCAAGAAGACCTAATGGATCTGTTGCAGAAATTATGTTCTTGTAGTTATGTGATGGACTGCTAAATCAGAGAAAAACCTTATTTACAGATAAATTTTACACGGAAGTGCCTCTTGCTAGAAATCTTGTACAACATAAAACTGGCACCCTGAAAAAGAAATAAAAAAGGCTTACCTAAAACGGTTTTAGATAAAAAGATTGAGTTCACGAAGTAAGCAATGAAGGTATTACTGTTTTAAAGTGGAGGGCAAAAAAAAATTAGGAATACTTAATATTTTCCACCAAACATTAGCTTGCAATAGAAGAAGTACAAAGCAGAAAAAGAAAGAGAATGAACAATAAAACATTAGATGAAGACCTAACAAAGTAGAAAAGAGAAAAACCTGTTGCAATAATAGAAATTAATGGAAAATGCGGTATAGATAAATCGAATCAGATGTCATCTTACGGAACTGCAGTAAGAAAGAGAGTTAAATGGTATTGAAAGGGTGCCTTTGAATGTAGGCGCGAAATTTTAGTAGTCAGTGCATATTTATATATTACTCCAAACTGTGGCAAAAACTAAATGACAATAACGAAATTCCATGAAGAAATATGTATGGGCCGTCTTGGAGTTGGAGAAGATTTAGTCCTACAAAATGTCAAATCAAAACAAGTGTTGCAGAAAACAAGTACGGGTGGTGGTAAGGATCGAAAGAACTGTATTTCTTGCTACAATAAGCTGATAAGAATAATGAAAAGGCAGGGGGCTAAAGGAACGGCCAGAAGAATAAAGAAACTTATTGCGAAATGTCTTGAGTGTTATAGAGGAAAACATATCAACATAGAAGGCTAATATATTTTTTTATTTTCTATTTTAGTATTAAGTATATTTAAAATAGTAGTTTCGATTGCTTTTAAATAAAGACTTTTTTCAAATTATTGATTAAAAGAAGTGTCTGTCAGTTCTATTTGATTGTAATATAATCGTGTCAGTCATATAAGACTGACATGGTCTTTATCAAAAACGCACTGCAAATATTCCTTGGCAGCCAAAGTGTTAAACGGTTTTACTAAGGTTAAAAAGTACACCCTACTTCGCTTGTAAATGAACCGGCAACTGGCCTCCAAAATTTTTAAACAAAAACCAAGCTCGCATTGGCCAAAACTATAGGGCCGCACAAGCGACAAGCGTTGCATTTTTTAACATACCCTTAAATCAAATATGCCTTTTTATTAGAATTTTAGGCTAAACTCAACGCATTGAAAATTTTCCCATAATATTATATATTTCTGATAGTCAAGCAAAATGTGGAATGTTTTGACTGATTTCTTCTTTTTTTTTTTGAAAAAGTCAGTAGCAGGCCGCAGCAATTGCGGACCTGAACCTACAACGAGAAGTCGGCATCTTTGTAAATGAAACAATAGTGTGTATTTACTATAATACAAATAATATTGAGTTTAAAAAACCAATTTATATGGACGAATTACGACATTTTAACATTATAAAATACAGAGCTTTATATCAGTATTTATAATGTTAGCTAGAAATTCCGAAGTCCAAATCAAATATTAACAAGCAAAAAAGTCCTAACTTCCCTAGGCGTTTGTCAAACATCGTCGCTACATCGCAAATTGAGATTGTTGCCGAAGTTCTCTTCCCCGGCTTTGTTTGTTTCTGCGATTTGGGTTTCTGAGCTTCAATTAAACCGAGAAAGGAACTAATTAGAGAAACGAAACTGTTAAGACACTTTCGCAATAGTAAAGTAATTATTGGCCAGGACCGTACACTGTTTTTTTTTTAGGAGCAAGATGTCGGGAACTATATGAAGAATAAGCGGTCTCTGTAGAATAAAAAACCTTAATGTTCAATACATTCAAATATTAGGAAATCTGCAATAGTTTCTAATCTACCGTCGTACCTCTTTATTGTGAGAGTTCGAAGTTTCGTCTATGTTTCCTTAATTCGGTGAGGTGTCTCTGCATATATGTGTACAACAGCAGATATAAAAATTCACCTATTTGCCAACTTCCAAGGCGGATTTCCTTTTTTTTTTCAAATAGTACAAATTACAATCTTACCGATTACTGGCTCCAAAAATGTTGTTATTCTTAGCTTGAAATTAAAAAGCGTAATGAAAGTGAGTATACAGTTTATTGTTTGTATTTAATTACTATTGTATTCATATTAGTTTCGGATAGTTTGGGTTGCAGGATTATTTAAGAGATCGTCTTGCATAATCTATCTTAAAAATAATATTAATTTGAATTTGAAGGCTGAAGCCGAACTTGCAGCTAAAGTAAAAATAACTAACTCCATAGTCGTACAAAAATCTGTTACACTAATGTAGTAGTGTAACATGACATAGTTTTTTTAAATGAAATCCCGTATATTTTTAAATTTTTAAGTCATCAGAATAAAATGCTTTCAAGTTAGTAATTTAATTTTTAAAGTTCAAAATTATACTTAGTTATTAACTCATATGACTTTTAAAATTAAATTTTCTTCGAAACACGTATTTGATTATGAGGATTTAAAAACTAAAAATTGTTATTTTTTTAATTCTTTGGAGTTTACATGAACACATATTCTCAAATATGTCATATTTAAGATTAGTGTTATTGTTTGAATATTAGGTATTTGAGGAGCGTAAGTAATATTTAATTTATCTGAAAGTATAGTGGGTTAATTAGAGAATTACGAGAGTTTATATCATATAATTTTAGCTGTATTTATGGAAGATACTTAAAAGATTAATTGTTTCACAAAAAATAACAGCAAGTTGCCATTTTTTGAATATTAATTAATACAGGAAACTGCTTAATGCGAATAAATATATTGGACCGTTAGGCACCTTTTTGTTTATTTTAGGGTCCACAATACCTGGTTATATAGTGGATCGGATTATAACAGTCTCTCGACCAGAAAGATCTTTTGTGAAAAAACGAGCATTATATACTCAAGGACGAAACTCCTCACACATTTGTAAAAAAAGAAATGTCATAAAATTCATAATTAATCATCATCATTAATCCGTATACGAATCTCCGTACTCACATGTCCGGGTTTATTGCTTTATTATTATTCCATTCAAAAATAAATTAATTCGATAGTTAGGATATTCATTTAGTTTTGTATCTTTCTTTCTAACCTGTGTTTTAACATACTATTATTATGAAAATTATATTTACTTTCATTTGAATTAAACATTATTTGGGTTAGTTTGAGTGTACGAGCTAGATTTTGTCCATTAATCGAAAGGTCAAGAATTCACTTAAATTTGCGTTCGCCATAATGTTGAAAAGTCTCGTTAGTGTCGATCCATATTTTATCACGTTTTCTGTTAAATAATAAAATAATATTTTTTGAAAGTTGCATAGGTTTTCATAAATAAAGCATTATTTTTATTTTCTGCAAATTCGCTGACACGAATGGTAGAACACACTCTATACACTAAACTTTGGCCCGTTCAACGATCGATTCTTGTGAATTGACGTGGAAGAGTCAAAGATAAAATATGGTTATCCCATCCACCGTGTCACCGTGAAACTCTTTCCTTCTTTTTTTACCAATGCTATGTCTCCCTCTCTCCTTTCGACCGCCTGGCCGTATGACACATTTTGTCACTTTCGTAATATGTTCGCCATCCACATCAAAAATATATTGAATGTATTTTATTAAGGTAGGGCTGGTTAGGGCTTTAATGAAAATACAAAGAAACCATAAATTCCAGCTAAAATTTGTACCTTAAGCATATTTTAATAATATATTAATCATCAATAGTTTTTGGAGACAACATTAAAATAAAGGAAAATTCAATAAAAGTTGTTCAAAAGTAATACAATTTGAATTAAGGGAATTGATCCTCCTCTTTCTCTTATGGTTGCCTCACATCGTCTGGACATGCACAAAGTGCTCTTTGGTTAATAAACCTAGGCCAATTACCTAAAATTAACAATCTAGGCCGGAGTTATCAATTTCGGTAAGAGTCTTAATCATCTTTGCTAACATGTCGTAAATATTTTGTATCGGATTTAGAAAATAAGCAAGAGAAATTTTCCGATTGGCTATTGATAATCTGCGCAGGATGGAGAATGACATTATCATCTACATAAATACAGTTAGAAACTCGTATTTCACAGCTATTAAATCATCCGTTCAAAATAGTTATAAATAGTTCCAGATCTGTTCTGTTGTCAGTATAAATATCAGCACACACCATATGAGATTTTCGATCGTATGGCTATTTTCGAATGATAAATGAGCTGATTCCTCCAAATTTCAACTTTTATATCGGAGTTTCGCAGTTCGCATCTAATCTGTTCTAGAAAAATTTTATTAAGTACCTCTGTGTTCTACAGTTAAAGAAAAATTCGTAGCTAGTCTTCTAGGTTTAAGGTTAAGTACATCAACAACGTTATGTACTGAAACGCCCCTGACCCGGGTACACCTTTTTGCACCCAAAAGCCAGCAACTTTATTGGACGTGATCGTAACAATAATAATAATAATAAATATTATTACTGTCGGCTAAGACCCTGTTTAATTGACGTTGTTTTGTAGTAGGTTCTAAAGTAGATGTTTGGGAAATGATTATCCCGAATAATTACAATTCTTTAAGTGACCAGTCAATACTGGCAATAAAACACAAATGGCCATTCTTTATATTCCTATTTTTCTTTACTTGTACAGTTTAATGAAAACGCCGGATTAATTTATAGAAAATAACCTTTAATCTATAAAAAAACTGGAATACAACATTAAAAGAATTTACCTATTAAAGGAAACATGTACATAAGAAAGAACATATTATTTGCGAGAATTAAGTTACGATATTTCAATCAGGCCCCGAACCAAGAAGTAAACCGTGACCGCTTAATAAACAAATCCAAAGTATGTGCCCTTACACTGTGCTCTACGCTCGATACATTCACATTACTCATACGGAAAATATAATAATATGCATACCACCTCGTATACATGCACATACTAAAGATAATTAGTAACAAGCTGA
Source organism: Pissodes strobi (assembly GCA_016904865.1). NCBI lineage: Eukaryota > Metazoa > Arthropoda > Insecta > Coleoptera > Curculionidae > Pissodes > Pissodes strobi. Next base: position 736,449 of record MU181917.1, read on the forward strand.
GAGCGTAGCTGATAAGATCTGACCAAGACGTATAATATATATATATTTTTAGATACCCCCACGGAATTACGTCACAAGGTTCTTTTGGGGGGTTGTCCCGAAGGATCTTTTCGTGTCCCGTAGGCTCTTTTCGCGTCCCGTAGGACTATTGTACCCTTTGTTTAAGAATCTTAACACTATTAGCCCAACTTGTTATTCGGATATAAGAGAGTTTAGGTTTACTTGAACATCTTTGGTCACGATCACCTCCCCGTCCGAAATCTAATTAAAACCGCGTAATTTACGAGAATCTGATCACCCTAAAGCATGAGGTTTTGAACGTACGACCGTCCCTTAAAATGATGTCTAAATATTAAATCGTAATGAATTTAAGTGAAACCAAAGGATTTACCTATTTGTAAGGAAGTCATCTCGACTCCCCTGCGAGCTGCGCCTATGGCTGAGGTTTTAGGATTTGTTCTTAATTTCATTTGGCTCAGGAAAATTGCGGATAAGCTCAATTTGCTTTATAATTGCAAATTTATATAAGCGGTGTGAGAACTTGACTCTAATTGGATATCAGAATATGTGAAAATTTTAATAAGAGTTTTGGCGAGTGGAATCGGACACCAGTCTCTAGCCAAAATTAGAGAAATTGAAAATAGGTGGAAATTTTAACCAGTCTCAAGCTTTTAACAAAGCGAGTGGATTTATGTTGCGCTTTTAACCAGTCTCAAGCTTTTTGCAAAGCGAGTGGGTTTTTCTTACTCTTTTAACCAGTCTCAAGCTTTCGCGAGTGGATTTTCTTCTGCCGATCTCGTTTTGCGGTGGCGGTTTTATAGGCAAAAGTCCCCATTTGATGTGTGAGTGCGACAAGAGGCTATTAAAATTCCGATCTCACACATTAGGAAAATGTATTAAAAAGAGACGTAAATAAGTGCGCCGCGTATCTCCAAGGCTTGACTCGACCCTCTCTTTACCTGCGTCTCGGGATTTGCTTGCAAAAGTGCGTTTTTGAAGCTTTTTATAATACCGAGTGTATTCTAATTTTGCCGGTGAATTTAATTATTTTAGAACTTTTCTTTGTTAATTTGCATACCTAGGGTCGGTCTGTTTCAGTACTTTGGCAGAAATTTAATTTTAAAGTATTCAGCGAGGTAGTCACTCTTGGATTTAGCCAAACTAACCCACAGAATGAAAGAAACCTGTCCATGCATACAACGTACTGTATTTATCTTCAAATGGTAGTCCATGCACAACTCATATGACTTTGGATAGAGTTAAACGAAAACTACGTCTCTCTGGTTTCAATTAGTTTGCATGATGCCAATTGCTTGATTTAATCATAAAGTAATATTAGTATATAAGTAGTAAATATACGTCAGATTCAGTAGATACGAAACAATCTTAAGGAAACACAATTAATATGATTAATCAAATGTGATATTAACAACATTTGTTCAAAATATATTATTTAGCAATGGTGTCATCATGTAACTTACATATACTGATTCTAAAGATGCTTTTACAGAATATAGTGTCGTTAATTATATTCGTATATTTAGGGCTCATATTACAATAATTGTATAAACATATCAAAGGAGACCGCGTAAAAAAACGCCATTTAAAATTTTGCACACATTTCTATTTTATCAGAAAGATTTTTTAGAAAGCAGGATTTAAGAAGCAAAGCCATTCGGAAAGCAAAACATGGTATAATCTGGAAAAATCTGCGATGCTTCAAAACAATTAACAACAAACAGCCCTACCACAATGTGTATTTGATTGAATTAATGTTTCCCAAATTTATTATACTTTGGTAAAAATATCACTATTTCTTGCTTGTTATTGTGTATCCGTGCTCAATCTGGACAGAAGCCTGAAAATAAGGTTTTTCTACAGCCGCTCGCAAAATAACCAATTGCTAAATTCAAATGAAATCGCAAAATCGACGAATGCCGTGGATCCTTATTTTGCGCTCTAGCGCGAACATGGAAACGAAAAATCTCACTTTTTCCGTCGAATGTGCTATGAATGGTCATGGAAACCGAACATAAATAAATGACAGTCGTGCGTTTCTTACAGTTTGTTGCTGGCACTCCTGTTCTAAATATGCCCGAAGCCCGAATATAATATGTCAAAACTGACAGTCATTTGCAAATTTCAGAATAAGTATAGAGAAAAATGTTGATTTAATTTTAAAAAATGCGGCTGTAGAAAAAGTTCTGTGTGTTTTTCGAGCGCAAAGTAAGATTGCCGTTTTCGAAAGATTACTGCGCTCCGCTACGCGTCGCGCAGTAACATTCTTTCTCAAGCGGCAATCCGTTACGTTGCGCTCTAAATACACAAATAACTATTTGGCACAGCTGTACCTACATTACCAAAGAATCACACTATGCGAAGGCGCGAAGGCAGGCTTAGTGGTTCAATAGTTTTAGTTTTCTACAAGAAGAAAAAGTTCTTCGAGTCACTTCAAATGTCCCCCAGTGTAGTCTATGCTAGTAATTTCTACACTTTTTGCAAAGTTGCTCATCTCATTTTGCCTGCATTTTTATTTGCCCAGGACTTTCTCCAGTAAGCTAGTCTCTACTTTTCGTTCATTCATTGGTCTCTACCATTAAATTACCTTGGATCGTACGAAAGGGTCCTCAATTCTTCTAAAACCATCAGATGATCCGACAGTTTCTTACATTTAATTCCCTAGCGTATACCTGCTTTACGCTAAAAAAAACTCACTTTTTTGGATTGTTCAATTTTTATATTGCGTTGCCCTGACTTTCATGGTCCTTCTATTTTGCGCCAAAACATATCAAAAGAGGAAACAACTTTAGTTCTTTAAATCTTCTAAAACACAGTTGGTAAGAAGTGTTTCGAATAAAAGCTAAATATGGATACCCTGGTGTATGCCCATGATATCGTTAAAACAAGTTATATGGGTGCAAGGAATATTCGCTTAAGCATTAGGGAACTCCTACAAAATGTAGTTTAGTTTTCAAATTAAAAATTAAAAAAAACATTATATTTTTTGAATATTGCTAACATTTTTCAATATCTGTATACACTTAAGGATTACCCTATATACTGTTATGACTAATAGGCCGCAAGTTGATTCCGAATTTTTTCCATTAATTAGCAAAATTCGCTTGGCATTACTTTGGGTAAATTATATTCTTGATATTATCTACTTAATTTTTGAAGCCGGTTTAAACTTGAAATATAAAGAAGTACCTATTAAAATTAATTATCATTCATGCCGAGGGCGCGTATAATTCCACATTTTCTCCTGCTCTGTCAACAAAACACAGACTTTATTAAGCCAGTTTTAATTAATATAATTTGTTTACAACTCGGTGTATTAAAAGGAGAATTTATGTAGAAACACAGCCCAGAAAATAATATTTCTTTTATTTCTGCTTTTATATTCTTTTATTTCGTCCTTTTTTATACACATAATATGCGATAGTAAAATGACTTAAACGCAATAATATATTATATTGTCGTTTAATAACTTACATTTTTAATATGAGCCTCTTAATTTCAGTACACTTGCATCGCTGCGTATTTTGGAAGGACATTTCCAACTAGTACTTAAAATATTGAACAACTTTCCAATCTCTCGATTGCGAGATTTTCTATGGAGCTCATCAATTAAAAAAATAAATAAATATATGTCAAACGAAGCGTATTTACGGTGGATGATCTAGTTTGAGTTGCCTTAAAGAAAAGCTAATTCAATCCCCCCTTTCCCTTTAATATCTATTTATTTATGTTTGTTTTATTGCCAACAATGCAAATAAGGATCTCTTCCTTGTCCATGAACTTTGATTTCATCAAATTCGCTTTTGATTTCTCTTTTTTCAGCATTTCGAATCATAATTGCTAATATACTAATTGCTCGATATCTGGCTGATTAGTAATTCCTCGGCTGATGATATTAGTTATGGCATAAATTATTATATTCCTATCAGTTTTGAATGCATTAGCAATACGTAATTCTTGATATTATCCATGTTCTATGTGTGTAGAAATGAAGTATATCATCTTATCAATTAAAAAAATTAGTTGAGGTTATTATTGTCACCACTATTACAGCTTTGACACCATTGACTGCTTGCTTTTTATTTATGAATTCTATATAAAATAAATTTTATAAATAAATAGATATACTTTAAAAAAACACGAAATATCCATTTTATCCGTATCCAGCTATTCATATTTCCATGCCAAATTTAAATCGACAAATCCTATCAGTGAACGATGAGGGGCCGAAAAATAAAAGTTTTTTAATTTAACTTTTCATTTTGATGGAAATTCTTTTGAGTTGTGTCGACAAAAACCCCATTTGGATGATGAGGATTTAATTTTTTTTCGGCGGGTGTTAATGTACAAGACGCGACATAGTTGTATTTTGTATCCTTAGCAATTCCAATAATTGATCTATACGTATGCTGTCGTGAAACTATCCTTATACATAGTGTCACGGCTAGCAACTATCCGAATGTTTTTGTGCTATCCTATAGAACTAGCCTTGACGCGTCTACGTTAATTCGTATGAGTCATCACCGGCTGCGAAAATTCTGGAACTGGAGAATTCTCCCGATGCGGGCAGCTCTGATCGAGAATAATATAGAGAGGTCTCTCTTCGTCCGGAGTATTCGCGATACATTTTAGATTGGATATAAATAGCAGGCAGAACTCGTGTTGAATTAGTTAGTCATTGAGTTCTGAATTGTAAACATCTAATAGTTGTAAAGTTATAGGAGTAGTTGAGTGTATTTAATTGCATAGAGTGATAAAGAATAAAGAGAATATTCTTTTAAAATAGTTAAATTTGTGATTTCGTCAGAACGCATGGAAAAACGTAGCATTTGGTGTCAGAAATTGGATTGTGAACAGACTACTTCTTTTTCAAATTTGTGAAGTGTTCTTCGAGGAGAGAAGAGGGTGTTGATTGGAACATTTCTTCTTATAACAGCCTATAGTCAATACGAGGTAACAAATGGCAGAAATGTAACAAATAAATAAACTGTTGGCCGATTTCATGGAAAATCTAAGTACTGAGAGACACACAGAACAAAACCGACTTCAGACAATTTTCAAGACCAAGAAGACAAAAGGCAAACAGAACCGGATCGACTTCAGAAAAATTTTCAAGATCAGGAAGATAAAAGGCAAGCGAATAGGAAAGAGGATGAACATAAGAGGCAAACAGAACAGGGTCAGGTTCAAAAATGCATGCTGGATCTAATTGTAGGCGAGCAAGGAATGTTACAGAAAATATTGGATGGTTAAAACGAGAATATTGAAAAAGAAGTAGACAGTATACAAAAAGAAGTTGGAAATGTACAAAAAGAAGTAGGAAACGTACAGGAAGAAATGAAGCATCTACAATCAGAACTTACCAGACTAAAAAATCAAGGACCCACCGAGAGGGTATTCGCCACAGGATAGCATATCAAACTTTCCAATCTCTGACGGTCAAACATCCTGGGCAATGTACAAAAGACAGTTTGAAGCAGCTGCTCTTGCCAACGGTTTCGCGGATCTGGCCCCCCTGGAACTACTACAGACCATTCCCATCATACAAGATGGAAAATATGACATCTTTGTAGCTGCCCTGGGGCGACGATTTGGAGACCACCACAGCAGACAACTGTATCAGGCACAAGTAAATTTCCGACAACCTGGTGAAAACCTGCAAGAGTTTGAAGCAGAGGTCAGACGTCTCGTTCAAATGGCCTATCCGGGAGCAATGGAAGCATTTCAAGAGGAACTTGCTGCTGAATATTTCGTGGACGGTATCAGAGATCCAGAAACTCAGAAGATGTTACATCTAGCCAAATTTGATAGCAGCCGTGAAGTTTTGGGTAGAGCCCTAGAAATCGATGCGGCCTGTAACATCTCTAAGCCAACAATCAGGGACGGATCAATCCAGGAAGAAAAGCTAGCGAATAGTTGTGAATTTACTGAGATGGGCGGTATTTTCAAGAAATTAACCGAAGTACTTCAAGCCACGGGGAGATTCCGGGAGCCACTAGAAGTTAGGCCATGTAACCGAAATATTATAAATCAGTGCTATAGATGTGGCACGACTGGATATTTTAAAATTAACTGTCGAGTACAAAGATTTCGGGAGCCACTAGAAAATAGGCCACGTTACCGAAATGTTTTAAACAAGTGGTATAGATGTGGCAGGACTGGGTATTTTAAGAGAGACTGTCGAGTACAACTACGGTCTACATCTTCACCCAGAGACGTTACGAGTCATGTCGGGAGGAGTTAAAACAATATAACTTTAAGGTTAAGCACAGGGCTGAAAGATTGCACAATAATACAGATGCTTTATCTAGAAGACCATGCGAGGATGAGTATAAACAATGCCAAAGGATAGATCAGCGAGAAGGAATTATCTCCATTAGGCAAATCAAGTTTGAGATTGATCAGCAGTGGACCCCAGAGCAACTTAGAAAGGATCAGCTTGAGGATAGTGAACTAGTACTGCTACTAAAAGCTAAAGAAGAACATAAACCAAGACCAAGATGGAGAAATATTTGAACTAAGGGATTTACTTTTGAATCTCTATGGTCTCAGTGGGACTCCCTGATAGTTGAAAATGGACTTCTTAAAGGAGCCTGGGAAGGCACCAATGGAAAAGTAGTGAAGACGCAGTAAATAGTATCAAGGAAGAGGATATCGGAAGAAGTCCATAATGGAAAGTCTGGTGTTCATCTTGGAGTTAAAAAAAAACGATTGACAAGATCCGCGACAGATTTTATCAACTACTGCCAGGATGTGCAACCAGCTGTGAAGCAACCCCGGCGGTGTTGCCAAATTTAGGGAACACAACGCAACCACTAAAACATCTTGTCTGCGTACATCAAGCGAAAGCGAAAAACAGTCGTTCAACATCAAACGGATGTAGCATATCAATAAATTATGTTGTTTTAAACACATCAAAAATCGCACGAGGATCTTTAGAGAAACATGATCACCTGGCAACATTCTAAGAGTATCCCTCAATAGGCAACCAACAATTATTGTCAAATCAGCTGTGGCTGTCTCCTGAAGTATGATGATTACGATATCAGAAATAAATATTGACTGAATTTTTAACTTTCCCTATTAAATATTGAAACAAATCCAGGAAAATGACCGACAAACTACGAAACCAATATTTCTGACATCCATTAGACCGTGTTAATGTATATTATCACCGAGAAGGTGATTATTCGCGAAGGTAAGAGAATTATTGAATGTTTTAAAATGCACTGCTATAAATGCCTATAACTGTGAATGTTTTCTCGATAGCGTTGGCCAGGATACGGTACGCTTTATTGATTGAATATGTGCTAAGCCAGTGAAAATGTTCATAAAGCCCGATCGATCCTATCAAACAGCCCTAGATAATCAAGTTACGTATACGACTACCGAACTCTTAATTTTCCCTGGAAAAGCTCGGTAAAAGGCTAGGGCCATACGACAACCATGCAGGTATCTAAACGAGTAAGTAGTATTATAGTTAGCTTGACGGGCTAGCATAATAGATGTAGGATTAAAGGTGAAATAACTGACTTTATTTGACCTCTATCTGTTACATGTTTTCACACTAAATTGACATGTAAGAGAACCAAAATACTAACTAGCTCCTGTTTATAGGTTTCAACTTCAGCACCTTTGTATGTTAATGCTTTTAGAGTTTAGATCTAGTATTTTATATTAATAGCTTTTAGAATCATGATAATGAATACCGGAATATTTAAAAAAAATTGATCACCGAAATTATCATGTTCAAACAGCTGCTGTTGTACATAGGACCCTCAATAACCTCCACTTCGTTCGATCCTGGGAGTACAGCATCCAGCTTGTCCAGATTCGTTTTATATCATCTGTCTACCGGGCTGGAGGATGCCCACTACTTATAGACAGGCCTTGCCAGGGCTATTTTCGTCGATCTATAGTTTTGACGACTTTGACCGGCCTAATTCTATTTTGGATAGATAGGTAATGTTTTGTTCTAGGGCCCTAGCTCTTTATTTGTGTCGTTATGGGTGGCCCAACGAAAACAAATCACCCTGATTTTCAGATTTTAAAGTGTAAATGTGGAAAAATGCTCGGATCCGTTGATTCACCTTTTCCATATCTACCTTCAACCCCCTAGCGGAACAACCCACGAAATTCAAATCGGGAAGAAGGGTCGTGCGACATTTATTTTTGAAGATACCATCGAGTACTTTATATCCCCAAAAGAAATGACAGTTCGAGAATAGTAAACGAGTCAATTGAAAAAAAAAACCGTTTAATTAAACATCAATTTAGTCTTAAATTGGCATTAAAGCAATGTTTCTTTATTTTTTTTTTCACAAGTATGTGTGTCCGATTTAATCAACGTGAATTTGTATGAACATTAGATTTAAGCTAAATCGATTATAAATGTTTATTAAAACCAAAATTATTTATTCCATGGTAAAAAAGGTAGAATGGTCAAAATTTGGTCAAAAATGGTCAAAAAATTTAGGAATAACAGCAATGTTCAACAAACAACATCCTAAAAAATGTTCCAGACGTTTATGTATTACAATTGATCACTATATTTGGTGATACTGGATGGGTAGAAAATAAAAAGAGGGTATACGAAGGGAACAAGGGGATAGAAGTTGCTATTTTAGGTCATGTAGCCATGGATCTTACGTCCGAGTGTCACGTACAACATCCAGATAGTTCCAAAACAAAACAAGTTTTATTCTTCAAAATATGATTAGTTCAAGAGCTAAACGGTGATAGTTTTGAGCGCCATCTGCAATTCTCTGAAATGACGAGTGAAACTTTTAACAATAAGGAGAATGCATGTTCTTTTTACGTTAACGGCATTGTCAAGGACATTGTCGCTTGGCCAGATGAAAGCCCCAGAATGTTTCATGAAATACATACGTATTTACCGAGAGCACTTAATTGGCCTCTTGTTTAATTGGAAACCTTGATAAGCAAATGTATCTAGAATTTTTGGAGAATACTGTTCATCCAGTACTCGTCTAAATAATACTTAGAAATTGAAGAAAACCTTGAAACCATAATTTTGCAGTAATCTGCGCCTCCTTATTTCGTGCATCAACTTTTAGATGAAAACTTTCCCGAGTAATCTGAGTCCTAAATTTATGCTACCCAGCTTGAATCATTGGACGATATGCGAAATCGTATAATTCATTGAACAAAACTTATTTTTTTGCACGGAGGTAAATGGCTGTCATTTCCAGCGTTTAATAAACTAATCAGAAAAGTAAGAGAAGATTTTTTTTATTAAAATTAAAAATAAAAGAACCTGCCCTTTCCAATATAAGGGGTAAAACTAACCCCCTCCAAAATGATTCAGTGATAACTCACTTTTAAAGATCTTCAGAGCCTACCTTCGAAATTTGTAGCACTTCTGATTAATTAATAAATAATTATTAATTAAACACACATATTTTGGCAAGCTGTCATATCACCGGGGAGAGAATAGCAGTAGCTTCAAGCTTGGAAGTTATGCTGCTGCTTTACGTGTGGTCTTCGCTGGACGGCATTCACCCAGAAACTAGATTTGATATGCTTCCAACTAAGGACATCTGACTGTAGCACTGTTCCATTTCACCCCTCTCAATCCACATGATACTGATGCATCGAAGACCTCTTCTATTTTTGACCCTTCAAGGTGTTGAGCGCGTAAAGTGAAGTTACCCTTTTTGAAAAAGGCCCTTCCTGCGCCCGGTCTTCCACTAGCCTACAGAAATTCTCCAGTTTCATCCCTGCCCGTTTGAGGCATTTTTGTCGAAGTGATGCTGACCGCATGGCGTGACGTGCAGCTTTATCGGAAGCAGTAAAGTTCCAATTGAGGCCAGCCAAGTAGCCCTATCAGTTAGGAAATAGCCACCAACCCCTGCTAGTGACCTACAATTCCGTATGCCTATATAAAAAGGCTAGGACGCTCGGGGAGAAACAACGGTCACTGAACGACAGCCGCGTGTTTACCCAAAGGAAAGGAGACAAAGAAGCCGCCACAAAACGCGTGCTGACTCGACCGAAGACGAAGCGGAAATTCCTTGGAGGTTATAATCACGGTAAAAATACTTTTAAAATGAGGTATTGCTCAGCACCTCTTTCCGTTAAAAATTTTGGGGGTAACTGTCACAACTGCTTAAGGGTTGATATTGAAGGGTTAAAAGCAATAAAAAATTGTGCCCCAAGTCAATAATGGATGAGTCCGAGCGTAATTTTAAATACTAAAAATCGGGATGCAAAATTTTCATTGGGCCACCGTCCCTGTATGACTCCTATAGTTTAAACCGTTCCCTACTTTTTCCAATTTCGTGTACCCCGTTTAAACCGGAAGTTGAAGGAAGATGATAGATTATGAAAACCAAAGATAGGACAAACGGTTTCGCTGCAAGTTGATTCATTTTGAACCTATAGCCTGTCAAAGCGGCAAAAACATTAAATTTGAAATGTCGGTATTTCAAAAACAGTTAAAGATAAGCATAGGACATTATACATAAAATATGACTAGAATTTTCCATAGAATCTAAAAAAATTAATAATATACAAAGGATGCTGTATCTGCAAAAATATCACATATGTCTGAATTTTACGTCATTTTTTGTAGCATCTGTAATTACTTCTTTGGGTATGGTCCAAAATATCACAAAATCCGTACATAAACTATCGGCGAAATTAGAAGAAAGTAAAACATTTAGCAATAATTGGAGCATTGTTAGGGAAAATAGGGTTCTTGGCGACCGCGAAATTTTATTAGATGCACTATGTTCTAGAACGTTTTACCTAATTAACGAAAGTAACCACATATCACACGCAGAGGCAACATAAGTCTGAGTTCCCAAACTATGTGAATGTGGACAATAAACTTTGGCAGTATATTTGCCAAAGCTAATATTGTAGCGTGTTTACATAGTTCCAAGTTCCGCTTTGTTTGTTTTAATAATTGCATTCTCTATAGAATTGTGGGTATGTTATTCATATATCACTACAATATAGTCGTAACGTGTTGGCTAACCGCTCTATAATTAACGTTTTGCCAGTAATTTTCCGGCGATCAGAATCAAAGGGTCTAGTTCACAGGTTAAATGAAAATTATTTCCTGCACGAAGCATACGCTCTGCATAAGGAGAGTTACGGAGCAGCTAAAGTCTAAATTAAAAAAAATATGTCGATAAAAATTAGCAAAAAGCTTAAGATGCTTTTTTATCTGTGTGGTTCTATGTTTGTGCACGCACACAAAATATCGAAAATTGCTGCTTCATGGAGCAAACTGTCAAAACTCAGTTTTTTGCTATTAGCGAAAAGTCGCTGCAAACTTTTAAAAGTAATATTAGAAGATAATATAATAAGAGAAACTTATTTTGGTTAGTGATTCATCATTGTGGTAAGCCAATAAGAAAAAAAAAACATTGCCTTAGAATTATTTACTATTCTGAATCTCAGGCGCGTATACTTACTATATACTTATACCACGAACATAAGTTATAGTTTGGTCCTAAATAAGGATTGGAACTGATCCAGAAAAATGGAGAATAACCAAATAACCACTGAAGGTCTGAGAATTGGGAGCATATTCTGAAGAAGGATTGTGGAATTGCAAACATCCAAAGGAAACCATTTTAAATACACGCTCAGTTTAAAAAAAATAGAAATATGTGTCACCATGCATGTGCAGATCAGAAGTATTCTGGAAGGTATCTACTCAAGGAATCCTTCCAAATGATCAGATCACATACTCCATTAAAAAAGTTAAAATACATAAAAAATTGCAGTTGAAGAAAACTTCTACCTGAGCCATCTGAGAATTCTAGTAAGGCAAATCATCTAAAATCAAAAATTGGTCCGCCCAGTTTACATTTTTTCATGTTTTTGTGTTTTTTTTATGTTCGGCACACACACAAAAGGAAAATCCTATGCCACTCAACGAGCGGTGCGTATGCGGAGAAGATGTTGGACGTTGGACTTGAAGTGCTGTAGGTTGCAGTTTTAGGAAAAGACGTTACTCGGAAGTCCATTCCAGAGCGAGGCAGGCCACCAGACAACGGAGTTCCGCAACAGGGATGTCCTAATTGTTCGAAACTGATTGAAGCGTATGTTGATGAGCAGCTTGTGTCTGACGGGTGTTTCTGTTTGGCACAACCCTGCGTGGAATCATGAACGCCAGCTCGTTCCATCACCTTCCGTAGTAAAGAGATAGGTCCACCAGTTTCTTCGATATTCAAGGCTATCATGGTCTTTAGTCAACTCTGGGTCAGCCACAAGACGGACTGCTCTGTATGAAATCCAATATCTCGAGTGCAGAGCTCTACACATGGGGACAGTATTTCAGAGATGGTTTTATCTGGGTCTTATAGAGCAGTAAGAGCTGATGAGGTGTATACAACTTTTTTGCTCTATAGAGTGCTCCTAGCTTTTGTGCTGCTGCCTTGGCTATTTTGGTGACGTGATTACGCCAAGACATGTTGTTTTCTACGTTGATGCCCAACAAGCTTATGAATTAGGCCAGAGTCAGTGCTTGTCCTATCATTGATAAGTCAGGTCCTGCGGTGCTTGCTTTTTTTTGAGAAAACAGCTGCTTGAGTCTTTCCTGCGTTAAACTGGACATTATTTTCCTAACCCCATTCCACGATGTCGTTCATATCCATATTGATGGCAGCAATCTGATTTTCTCGCTCGCTTCGGGAACGAGCAGCGGTCATTGGAGTCCGCGACATGAATGAGGATATAGGAGTGTTGTCGTCTACGAAGCCGTAAATAGAATTATTTGTCCTATCTAAGAGATCGTTGATATAGAGCAGGAACAGTGTGGGAGGTAATATACACCCCTGAGGAACTCCGGCATTGATTTTAAATTCCTCTGAGAGATGTCCATCAATACCAACTCGGATGCTTCGATACCTTGAGAAATTGGAAAGTCATAGAAACAGTGCTGGTGGTAGTCCTATGCTGTCAATTTGCTTAGCAATCCGTTTTGCCACACTCAAATCAAGTGCTTTGGATATGTCGAGAGCCGCTGCACGAGATTCGCCGTAGCTCTCGATGGCTTTGGTCCACAGGTAGGTCACGTAAGCCAGGAGATCTCCCGTTGATCTACGCTTGGGGAAGCCATGCTGGCCATCGCTTATGATGCCTGCCGATTTGAGATATTTTAAGGGCTGCTCGTTGATCAGTTTCTCCATGACTGTGGACTTGATGGGAACTAGGCAATTGGACAGTAGTTATTTAGAATCGTTTTTACCTTTCATCGGGATTGGTTGCACTTGAGCGCACTTCCAGCTAGAAGGAAAGGATGCAGTTCTCTATGTTAGGGAGAAAAGCCTGCCTGTCAGTTCAGTTACTGAGAAAAGATTAAGTAGTGAAAAGTTTATGAAATTATGTGTCAGATAACGAAAGAACCAGAGGTTAAAAGAAGATTCTACTAAGCAAATACCAGAATGGTATGAAGAATGAAGGAATTCAAAATTACCTAAGAAACCTCACATCAAAAGCTGCCAAAAATTATTAATTTTTGAAGCAACATTACAATAAATAGTCACAGCCTTGGCCATCATTTTGAACAATTATTGTTCAGGTGATTCCCTGTGGAAATACCGGAAGAAAAAGTATCTATGCACTATTGGCAGCCAGACCTCAACCTAGTCAAAAAGTCCAAAACGAGTCTTCATTTGCACAACGATGAGCAGTAGAAACTCCATGGGAAGTTTTGGATATAACCTGCTCACTGGATTGGCAATAAAAGAGCTTCCGACTAAACTATCGTATTTATTACCTCTGCTATTTAACGCTATGCTAAAAGTGGGTAATTTTTCTGAGCAATGGAAAGTAGTACAGATTATATAGGAATACCTAGACCAGATAAACAACCAGAAGTTATAGAATCCGACCACCTCAGTATTTAATCTTAAACAGTCCTAGTCATAAAATATATATATTAGCTGAGAGCGCAACGTTGAATAGCGCCGTTTAATAGTCCAAGCGGTACAGACCGAACACTATAAGAAAACGGCATTTTAGGTTAAAACTAAGCCGTTTTGCACAGGTTATCTAGAGACCTTAAAAGTTTATCTTATCCGATGAAACCAGAGTTTAGTCCCTTAGGATCCAAGATGTCGGTCAATTTAAAAAATAGCCGCAAAATTATATTTCGTATTTCTTGTCCGATTTGATTGAACAAATAGTTGTTTTCGGTTATGTTTTGTGCGTATAATCTAAATTTAAGGTTAAAAATGTAAAGCTGTTAAAAATTTTTGACAAGGAACCATTTTTTGTTAAAATTTTCTAAAACATTTTCATACTTAAAATGTTATACATTCATATTAGCCAGGATTTTCAAGTAATTACGCAAAGAGTTTTACGTTAGCATAAAGTATTGAGCGAATAGTCACAAAAGAAGTAACAGTACAGAGGCGATAAGACGTTTATATTTGAAAATTTCCTTGCATTTGAATCACGCGGCGAATTCTGCAATCTCCGCATACCCCCGTCACGGCACATATAACAACCAGCAATATTACACGACCTGTCAGGCGAAAAATTAAATTTGACCTTGCTAATGTCAGTTGGGTAGGAAAAGTCAGGGCTGGATTTGAAATATATATAAGTATGATTTTCCTTTAACAGAGCCGTACTATAAAATTTCAAATATCAATGGGTTATGAAATATATGTATACCTTGTTGTATGGGCAGGAAATCTAAAGAAACTCTTCTTGGAAGAATATCTCTGGTTTGTACAAGTTCTTATTGCTTAAACACCATGGCTTTTTGCATTACACAATGTCATAAACAACGTTTGTCTCTCACAATGTCAATTATTTGACAAATACACGCCTATGGATTCGATTTAACTCCAATAGCAATAAACCAGTCGTAAAAACACGACGCCGCTGGCAGCAGTTTGACGGATTTCCTACCAAGGAATATCTTACGCGCGGACTTGCGCAGATGCGAAAAAAGAAGATGTGATATTGCTGGTTGTTATATGTGCCGTGCCCCCGTAATGAATCATTGCAGTTCTTCCGAGCGCGCTGTCATTATTATTGACTGGTCAGTGACAGTTAAATTTGGCGTCGCATAGTACTTCAAACTATAGTAAATAATACAATATTTAGGTTGGGAGTGCCTGTAAATATTAGTGAGTGCTTATAAATTTATTGACTTATTAGTGAGTGCATATAAAAGAATTACATGTTCTTAGCAGCAGGTAAGTAAAGCAACTCCACCTTTTTTTGGGGATCTAAAACACAGGTGATTTTGCCCTCCTGCAATAAGTCAGAATAGAACAATGCGTACCGGTCAGAAATCTGATCTCGCACTTATCTTATTGGCTGAAGCGCACTCTCATTAATGTAAAGTAACTCTTCCTACATGTTTGGTGGAGGATATACCTATTCCACAAGAATGGTATACGACGGTGCCGCTGTCGTTCACATCAAGTCGCCTTTAACTTTTGGAACATTTGCCATACATCCTAAATAATGCATCCCATTTCAGAGCACAGAAAGTGGATCTCGTGTGGGAACAATATTCTGGTTACAGCGCGGCGTAAAGGATGCAACACGCCAAAATCGTGCCGAGAGTATCCGCAGGCAAGTTACACCGTCCGGCAAGCTACCTGGGAAATGGATGGACTTTCTTAAGAACTCAAGAAATAACGAAGAGCAGCTGCAGAAGACCAAGAGCATGCGGCTGGTGATAATATGAGATAGTGAGGCTGCGTCAACTGTAAAATGAGTCGGTTCCTTTTAAGTGGTATCAAACATTGCCAATACGATTTTCGCTTCACAAGGTATCCGCACATCTCTTGCTGACCCCACTTGCTGTACCATGAAAGAAGCGGATGAAACAAAAGACATGGTGGCAAACGCCGCTCGCTCAGTCATTGTGCGAGCAGTTGTTACTGATGTGATGATTCTCACTATCTCATATTATCACCAGCCGCATGCTCTTGGTCTTCTGCAGCTGCTGTTATCATACGGTACTGGGACTAAGCGTCGGTTTGTAGTAGCTCATCTGATTGCAGGTAATAAAGTATTATAATTACAAAAAAGAAACCGCAAGGAAAGCACTGTAAACTTTCTGACAGGCATTCTAGGAAAGACACGGAGATTCCATACGTACAACGGGAACGTTTCGTTTTTCGCAGGTAAAGGCTAAAAAAGTGCATGGAAAACCTGGAAATCAATGGAAGAGGCAACACCGGCATCTAGTGTTGTTAAGAAAAGAACGGAACAGTTCTTGAGAACAGGTTCCGAGGTAGCCTGTTCAGTGAACTGTTCTTTTTAAAAGAACTGAACTGGTTCCGGAACGGTCGACACGGCGCGGCGGCGAAGCGCGGCGGCACTGAATTAGTTAAGAACGGAACAATAATTGAGAATAGGTTCTGAGATAGCCTGTTCAGTTTGCAAGGTAAATAAGAACTCGCCTACACAAAAGGAAATCAGTTACTAAAATCATGCAATCGCAATCACGTAAAAAATAAAAAAGTATGATGATGATGATGATGAAAGTGCTTTATTGTCCAAGAATTAATACTTGTATACAATCTTATTGACAAAGCATAACAATGAGAAATGTTAATCCCAAACATTCAGGGAAGTCTACATAAAATTCTAATTTGAAAACACAATATGAATGTATATAAACAAAACAATAAAAATAAGAACAATAATCGATTGATACAATAAATCCCAAACGCAAATTAACAGGTAATCAAGTAATAATTATTATACGGGCTCAAACTTGGATTTGCATATCATTTGTTTCCAAAAACTCGTCAATTGAATAAAATGCTTTTTTAGTAAATATGATTTGAGCAGATTTCGAAAACGCACAACACGCTGAACATTTCTAAGTTCCAAACTAATGTGGTTATATATTTTTACATCGTTGTAAGTGAATGAATCCCTGACGGAACTACTATGTGGAATGGGATGAGGGATATCATGTACCTGTCTAGTAATATAAGCCCGCTGATAGCTAGGAAACTACCTCTGTTCCTGCGAATTAGACAAGCTGTTTCCAGCCCTGTGCAGACTACAGAATCGCTCATCGAACATATTGTCATTTGTCATATGAACCATTTACATAAATTAATTATTTTTAAATAGATACAATTTAGCTTAAAAAAATTACGAAAGGGTAAAATTTAATACTTAATAGTGAAAATGAAGTTGCGTCAGAGTTAATGCAACATATGCTACCATCTGATCAGAAGAACAGATGAACAGGTTTACGGAACAGGCTCTTCGGAAAGAACCGAACGGTTCAAACTTGTTCATCAATATTACCTGTTCTTTAACACCTCTACCGGCTCCTCTAGCAATCGCCACTTGGCTGTCGAGCCAGAGTGCGTTGAGTTGCTTCAACAGTTCACGGTTAAGCTCTATGATCAATCCTGCTCTGAGACGACAGTGAACGAAGCTAGGAAATAACTATTTTGCACAAAGAAAAAGTCACTTCATGCTATTCCCCTGACCTATGCTGCTCTCTACCAACACATCCTAAGTGCAGCGAATCAAGCAGGACAAATATGATATCTAATTGTAGTTGGAAGAAAAGTTGTGAAAATTGTGTTCCCGTTTGGTCCAACTTTCCAGATGTATGGAAGGCCTGTCGGGAGCTAGAGGGGTGTGGTAGCCTGCTGCCTCTCGGAGTGTGGAACATACCGCTGCCAATGTCGCTAAAATACTTGCCAAGCACAATGCAGTGCAATTGTACAGGAAACTGCAACGATACCAGGTAATTCATTTTTTCATTAACTACATCTAAATGACTTAGTGCAAATTTTTTTTGGGAATTTTACAGTTCTGGATATCTGGGAGAAGGAAGTGATGAGGATGTCGACAACTTATGAGGTGATCCTGTCATCCCCTGATTTTTATTTGACATATATTTATTTATTACTAACATAAACAGGGTTATTGATCAGCGGCGTTTCTAGATGTATCACAAGTATTAGATAAAGTTTAGGATATTGGCCTGCTATTTAAAATCAACAATTTATCATCAAATGAGGTTTGCCAGAATCCTTAAATCCTATGTCTCTTACAGACACGTCTTAATAAAACCCCAAGAAGAATATAAATATTTGTCTCCTATAAATTCAGTAGTATACCAAGGTAGTGTCATTGGGATTAGTATTGTATCTTCTGTATACCGCCGATCTTCTCTATATAAAATTTGATTTTAAACTTCTATATCCCGTTAAAGTAATATAAAAATAAGAAACTGCATTTGCTTTTTCGACCGCTCTGAAGTTTTTCACTTTGTCGAACTTTCGAGCTTTGACTAGTCGGTTTTCCGTGAAAAGGACTTAGAGCCTGTTAAACAGAGCTCAAAGACAAATGGGACAGTGCGCTGGATTCAGCAGGGACAGTTTAGTTTGCAAATAAATACAAGAGCAAATGCTAAAGCTCTATGCATACATAATTTAACCTTGCTTGGTTCAGAGCAGTGACGTAGAGGATATGCTCGTAGTTTAGTGCGAGAACAATATATTACATTTATTTATTGACTAAAATATATCCGAGATCTAAGATGAGGTCAAATTAGAATTAAGTTATGCATTGCAGTTAACAGGATATGTTGCAGATCGCAGAGCGATCCAAAAAATAAACCCCAAGTGAAAATTAATAAGTTAGCCCTTTGCCATACAAGAATATTTTATTCGAAAAATAGGTTTCATGAGACAAATTTTCCATTATATAAAATCTATTTAAATATTCAGAGACTATAAAGTTATATTGGTTACTTTAAAAGAAATGAAAAATACTCATTTTAAACTGCTTCACAAATAATAATTATAAACAGACAACAACCAGTAGATATACTTTTACCTACTTAAAATTAATACCATCACTCAACGTCCATTAATTTTTAAATCAACCATCTTCTCGTATCTTAAGGCATTGCCAGTTATTCGTATAACAAACTTTTATTGTGTATAGGTGCCAAAAATATGAAATTGGTGACATAGGCAAAAACACGTCATTATGCCACAAACACGCAAATGCGCTCAAAATAAAATATGTCAATGTAATGTTTTCACCACGGTTTCGTCATTAGAATGGACGCTACTGCGGATTATATGGATGAAATCGTCCTTTCTAATAGGTTAATATTGTTAGCTTATTTCTAGGCGCATTTCTATCTGAGATGCCGCACCAAAGCGCACCCTAAAGCTGCTGGATTCCATTCAGAAGAGAACTGTGCGTCTCGTCAGTAACTCGGAGTTGACTAGGAATCTGGATAGTCTGGAACACCGCAGACATGTGGCCGAGATGTCCCTGATTTACAAATAATTTTACGGCAGGTGTTCCCAGGATTTGGCCCGCCTCATCCCCCCTGGCAACGTCTGTCAGACAGTCACGACAGATGGCAAGAGCGCACCAGTTAATCGTACAACTGGAAACACCATCGCTTTACAAAAACTCCTTTGTCTGACGCAATGCATCACTGTGAAACTCACTCCCTGGACATCTGTTTCCCTCTAATTGCAACCTACAACTAATCAAGAACCGTGTCAATCAACATCTTCGCACACCCGCCGTTCGTCAAGCGCCATAGGATCTCCCTTTAGTGTGCGTTCCACTTAAAAAAAAAAGAAAAAAATAGCAAAGCCTATTATCAAATTAAAAAAAATCGATGTGTGCGGATTTTTCAAGTTATCTACCTTCTAAAGAAACTAGTGATAGACTTATGCCGAAAAAAATCGAAATTACTGAAAAGGCAAAAACTGAGAAGTTTCCATCTGAAGCATCAGACCGCATCTATCTAATGATGAAAGTTGTAAAATTTTCGGTATAGCAGGTGCTCGTCACATGGAAGAGTTGATTTACTGACTTATTGAAAATGTTGTATGTGATTCTGGATGTGAAACACTCGACACTGGTCATACAAAAAGTACAAATCCTCACGCCCTGAAAATACCCCTCATCGACGATTTATCATAGCATATAGATCTAGAAAATGTTCCAAACACTTTGTGGGCATAAACATGTTTGGAAAAATAACTTCATACATAGGCTTGCAAAATCCTCAGATTTATACCGGCCAATGTTTTCGTAGGTCTTCGATGACAATGTTGGCCAACTTCGGCTCCAATATTACCAATATTAAGAGGCAGGTGGGTGGAAATCTACTTCAGTGGCGGAGTCCTACATCGAAAATTCAATAGAGAATAAAAAAGAAGAATCGCTTACAATATATTTCAAAAACCATATAGAACAATTTTCAATCAGAGCCTTAGACCGTTCAGATGACACCTATTTATAACCTTACCCTAAGCCACAAATATTCAATTAATTTCAAACGAAAGCGAATCAATGTTTACCAAAAAAAAAAACATATTAAAGAAACGAAATAAAATCGAATCCGTAATGAATTTGCAATGCGCTACCAATTGTACTTTTAATTATAATATTTATAGATCTTAATATTGGAAACATATTTAAATGTTTTTGTCGTTCTTGTTTCTTGCAAATAAAGTATTATTAAAAATAAAGAATCCATATTTTATTAGGCTTCAAAGAAAAATACACACAACCTTGAACAACACGTTTCTTCGTAGGAAAATTAAGTGGAAAAGTAACTAAGACTAACAAAGAGAGAGATTTGCACTGTAAAATTCATGTCTGATAGAGCACGATATGTTATGTGTGATGGTAAAGTTGCTTTAACGCACACTTGTTCGTTTATCAGCACAAAAATATAATTCTTTACTGTTTTCTCACTTAAAAAGCCGTTTTAGGAAAGTAAGGATTTTTCTCAAAGGAGGCCAGTTTTTAATATAAAAAAAATTAGCTCATAAAGCTGTCAAAAATGCCAAATATTGTTTTTTTTTAAATGCATCACCCTGCATATTGTTTAATATCCAGATGCAACATTTTGAGTATATTTCTTGTATCTTATGTTACAGCAAAGACTATTCGAGAGAATATTCTTTAGGTACAGCTACTGAGAATATATTGAAAACTTCACCTTTAATCTCGTTTCTACATCCGTTCAAGTAAATTTGAAAAAAGTTTATATTAATTTATTATGAGCTTTATTATCTCAGCTTATATTAATTTCTTATGGGCTTTATTGTCTCTATCTTGCAAATTAATATAATAACAGATAATTGGAGACTCAAAGAAGAGAAGGGCGATTCCACTAATACTCTCCGCAACTGACGACCCTGTCTGATAATAGAAAATGTTCAAGCAAGAATTATTTTAAGAATAATAAAATGAAAGGAATGCAGAATAGAAGAAAGCATAATTTAAGTAACGGAGAGGAATAAATTTCTCCGTCATCACTCCTGATCCGATTTGCCCAAGCAAATCAAGCGAAAGAGGAAAACAGCTTAGAAATTCGAATTTAAACTAAAAAGGGAGCATTATTAATGGAGTGTTAACCCTGAAGTCACTCACTCTATCGGCTTTACTCTCCCGAAGTTGAACTTTATGAAATATGAATTCTGCCCGCATGAAATCGTTACGCTTGTTAAAATATTTTTAAGCTTGCTAACTTAATTTCATTTATCAAAAGTATCTTTGAACTGTCTGTCACGCTTAATTGTTGAAACGGTTGTATCTTAGCTGAAAATCGATTTATAAATTTTAGGCTGATACCTACATCATTAAAAAAAAAACACCAGTTGAAATTTAGGACTATTATTAAAGAAGTACATAGTTAAAGGAACCAGGAATAGCCATCAAGACTCCTATAATACCAATGTCTCGAGAGTTGAACTAAACTTAATTAATAATAATTATTAATGGTATATTACTTAACGAGCGTATAATATAGGCCATAGCAAATTAAGATTATTATTATACGAGCCGCTTCCAGAGAGCGTTATAATTACCAGGGCGTATTATGTTCAAATACACTTTATTAACACCTTCTTTTTCTTTTTTTTTGGCACTTCACTTGAGTTTTGTCATTTGAACTCACTGTTACTTGTAGTGTATGTAATGTAATATTACCCATTTTATAGTGCGTATAATGTAGGCCATATTAAACGAGTTTTATAATCATCAGAGTTCATTAAACGTTAGTCATATTGTATACTTTATCTACAACTATCCATGAACACACACAAAATACTTAACTATATTAAAATAAATTAAAAAATTAAATAAGATACAAAATTATTATCTTTATTTTACATGTTTGGAAACGGAAGAAATTAATAATATATCACCCATATAAATACAAAATAATCACTCTAAGTATACTTAAAACAATTATAACGAAAGAAAGTAACAATATTCCTTGTTTAGTTACACTAGATATTAATCTTAGGTATATGTGTGTAGAAGAACATAAATAAACAAAAGGTTATACAAAAAAATATGCTTACGACTAAGATAGAAACTCTTTTAAAAGTAAATTAATATAATCGTAGGTAGGTATATTCAAACATAATCAAATGTATAAAACATGCAATGAAATCAGTTTTGAAATCAAAATATAAAAATAAGAATTGCACATATTTTATGTTTATTAAATTCTGTATATTTAAAGCATTAATAATTTAGTGTTCGATGCCAAAAGTGGATAAATCACTTAAGACCATGTGGTATACAGGGTGTCCGGAAATATAGTCTGTCTAGAAAGTATCCGGAAAAAAAAAAATACAATTAAAATTTTTCGGTTTAAATTTTTATTACTTGAATTATAAAATTAAAACAAATAATTCATCTCATTTATATATACAACCTCCATTTATCTCTAAACGCTTCACGTATAGTGAAGATACACCAGAAACTAGGTGACCGTCATAATGTTCGGCGATGGTGGTCCAGGTGTAAAATTGACCGAATCAAATATGTGTTACTTTGTGGCATTACTCGTTCCCCTTCAATGTTTGTTAGTCCCCATAATGTGTTTTCACTGAGACTCAGATCGGATGAAGCTGCTGCTATGAATTTCTTGCCAATTGGTATTCTTGCATTCAATCTTAAATATAGCCAAAGTATGGCATCGTGCATTATACTGCTGAATATGCCACCCCTCTGGAAACATAAACCGTTTCCTTCTGGAAACCCTTATGTACTGGCACAATACTTTGCCTTGTTATCGGTACCATCAACTATACAGAGAGGTGTAGTACTGTTGCTGGAATTATCTTCTTGAAAACGTTCACAAAATCAGTATCATTGCAGGGATTTTTTAGTCTCAAGGCCGCTAGAGCGTGTTAAATATTTCCGCAAATTCTACGCGGTCTTTTCAAAACTGGTCTAGGACTCATATCTGTGCGTTTTGTATCATCTTTATTGTCTCATATACTCACCTTTTTTCGAGTCCACTCAATTACACTAATTTTATAACGGTCGAACGCCTTTTCTATACAAAGATTCTACCTCTCTTCTCTTTTCTACTTTCGACATTATTACACAAATCTTAAGCCTTAACAATGTTTGGCAGATAGTGTTGCCATGCCATTTTGACCGTAGCTTACTATCCGGAGAACGTACTTGATGCATTACTTTTGTCTTGGAATGTTACGAAAAACAAATATATTAAAATTAGGAAAAATGTAAAATTCCGGATACTTTCTAGACGGACTATAGCATCGCCAAATTACAGAGGGTGAATTTGCATGAGAAAATATTAATAAAAGTTAATATGCACGTGGGGCCGCAAACACTTTTTAAGGGTGCTAGAACCTTTTGAAGATGCCGTCCAGAAAGCGCTTTTTATTGTATTGCTTCGAAACTACTTTCATATCAGTTATGAATTTTGGTGCATGAATAGTCACTAATAAAAGCAATTTTTAACAGCTTGTAATTTTTAACTTTCTTGATCAAGGGCGTGCCGGCAGGGGGTGAGCTGTATTTATTTAGTCATATTTTTTCAGCCCTGTATTTTTTTTGACACCTTAATAGAATTTTACGATTCTCTATTATTTTCTGCATGAAAAAGATACTTTTGGTAAATGGTCGAAAAATTAACGGTTTCGGAGAAAAAATGTTCCGAACAAATCGGTACATTTTTATTATTAAATTGAATTACGCATGGAGAAAAATGTAGCAAGCTTTGCAAGGACAAGTTTATCTAACAAATATCAATGTTATAATTTCTGTTGAGGGTTTGGTTTGAAAATTTATCTTAAATAATTAGTTCTAAACTAATTTATTAGTTTTCAAAAATGCCAGAATATTCATCTAGTCAGTTTCGCACTATATTTTTCATCATCTCATTCTGACTATTGCTTTTTCTCGTAAGTCTTAAATAATTAGTGGTGATCGCAAGGTAACAGATACATCTTAACTATAAGGAAGTTTTTATCATTTCAAATCATTCAGGAGGTGATGAATGTTTAGTACCTACTTAATTCGCTGCTTAGTTCGGTATGCCTGGTTCACTAACATGAAAGAAAACGATTAATAATATAATTGTACTGTCTGTATGTGAACGCAATTAATGCAAACGGGTAAGAGGTTATTCAATACTATACTACCTAACCTTACAGAGAACCATATAAATCACAGAATAGCTTTGCGATCGTACTAAAAAGAGGTCCTTACTTGCTCTGCTATATTACACTTCCTCCAATTTGCTTTGGCTTCCCTCCAGGGCTCGAATCTATAAATTTAGATATAAATGACATATCGGGTTATTCTAAGCCGATTATATACCCAAATATATTTGTTTAAGATGATTAAGTTTGCCATTCCTAGATATTCATAGTTCTATTATCCTGGTTGAGTGTCTAAGGACGGTTATACTTGCTATGTAAGTTCTGCCATATTCAAATTTATACTCAAGCAGACATGAATTATTATTATATATAGGCATTTACATAGGATTGCAATTATATTTACGCGTTATGTATATTACAGAATATACAGAGACGTATTAATTTATTTTAGTTGTGCATTTACTACAGTTTTAATTTGCTGCTCTATTTGAGGAACGTATTTTTTACAACAGTTTTTACTTTATTTTAACAACTGTATTTACTTGCATATATATGTATTGGTCTAGGTTTAATTAAAAAAAAATTATAGATACGTTGTCTGCCTAAATGTCGAATAAAATAACATAATATTTTCCGGTAAATTACAGGGAATGAGTGAGACCATTCAAAAAAGTCATCGCAATTTCTATGTATTCCGCCATCCTCAGGAACTTGGAACAAAATAATTTATTTTTATGATCTTTGATGTATATATTATATATTCTCAATATTTTGTTAATGTGATTTATTAGGCGCCCTTTCTCGCAAATTTAGGATATTTCTTTCTTTGGCAACATGACAATTACTAAAGATAGACTATAATGACCCTCGTGTCTACACACAGGAATACTCCTTTGGCGGCTTCTTGGCTTCCACATGCACAGAGTACGGCTGCTTCACGCATGGCCCTTCTCTCGCCTCGCTTGCTCTGGGGCGCAACCAAACAAGACTAACCGAAACTAATGCAAATTAAAAAAGCAAACATTATCAAAAAAAAAAATAGAAAAGAAATATGCATCCCCACAGACGGGAATCGAACCCAAGCCGCCCGCATGACAAGCAAATTCTATGACCACTACACCACTAGGTCGCTTGAAAACAATTCACTGCTCTGTAAAGACATAAGTAATTGAAGTATTGATTCGGCCACTCGTACTCTGTGCATGCGGAAGCCTGGAAGCCAATGTAATATTCCTGTGTATAGACACGAATAATTATAATAACCATTTTTGAGATAAATTACTTTTCATATACAAGGTGTTCTTCATTAATAACTTGCTACTATTTTAGTTCATTATATGAAGAAAAGTTCATATGAACATATATTTGTTAATATTTCTGAAAGTACTTTAGATATTATTTTCAATGTTGGTACGTGTTATAATATATAAAGCCACATATTTTAGTAAGAAAAGTTGTTCCTGTAGACCTGTCTTCTGATATTTTTTAGAAAAAGTGATACTTCCCTGACATTTTTCCATGCAATTTTATTTTCCGATTAGCTTGGTCAATAATTGTGCATCAAAAAACGACCTCTTGCGTTTTTCTCGACTAAAATAATTGAATTAAAATTGCTTCATTTACGAGTAAAGACGAATAATTTTTGAACACATATTCCTTAATGATGTGCTAATTTTTGAAAGTGTAATTCCTCGGGCCATTTTATGAAATAAAGCCAGTATGAACATGCAACCGTTTAAATTTATTAATTTTCATTACCATTGATAATGATCAGTAGCGTCTCGTGAGTTTTTCCAGAGGGATTGCATGAAAAAAAAAACAAAAAATAAATTAAAAACTTTACTATGTTGGGGTTTGGAACCTTCGGCAACATGCACTAAAACGGAGTTTTATCCACAATACCGGATGCGAAACAAAATGATTGCACCCGACGCGCGTCTCGCTAACCATGTTAGCATTATCAGGGGATGATTAAAACTGTTTTAATCATCTCCTGATGCCAACATGCTTAGCGAAACGCGCGTTGAGTGCAATAATTCTGTTTCTGTATTGTGGATAAAACTCCGTTTTAGTAAAAACTTAACATTTATTTAAAGGTAAAGGACATTCTTCTCGCCCTTAAATAAATGGTGCTCACGCGCCACAGTGGGTTGTGGGAGGAAAAAATGTACATTTTTCATTTTCATTCTATAAACTAATTCTTTTTCAGTTTCTCTTCTTAGATAACTGTTTTAGTTAGTTTTAGCTCGTATGCCCAAATTTTATGCCGGATGATATGGAAATGTATTTTTTAAATCAAATTGATACCAAATTTTTAAACAAGATAGAAAATTATAACATCAGCTTTTGCTATATCAAATAACTTGCTTATTCCCAACTTTTTTACTAAACAAGCAGGGACTTTAATACTTATAAATATTAATTTATTTAATTTTTATGTAATAATTTTAAACCTTAAATCTTGAAAATCTAAACACATAGTAATTTTTTGTAACATTTCATAAATTTTAAGTAATTTAACTATTAGCCACATGTACCCACATCTTCTTATCAATTTATTTTTTTAGTGTGTACTTTGGCCAAAGTAATAAAGCAAAAATCATCTGCGGATATTTGCGTATAAAGCTTAGTTGGCGGTGATTCTTTCCATTCGACATGCACAGGGTGTGCATGTCATATATTTTTAACACCCGGTATGCTGGAAATAAATGATTTTTTGGCATATAACTATGATATTTTTTTCACCCCTTGGAACGTACAATCTTATAGTTAAGTTGAATTTCTGATTTTCAGACATCGCCTACTTCGAAAAAATTATCGAGACACTGACTATTTAACATTAATGTTGAATTATCTCGAAAACGTTGCGTCATATCATAACAAGACAAAAGTACCTTTTTATGTAAAAATAATAGTACTTTCGAATTAGGGGCTGAAAGGTAAAAGGAAAAGTTGGGGCAAAATTTACATTGAAGCCCCCCTCCATACGTTACGCCCCTGAATTATTTTTTTTAAATTTGAAACAAAATGCTGTTAACCCTTTTAATTTTATGAGCGTATACCAAATTTCGTTAATATATTCAACACCCTTTCAAAGATATTGCGGAAAAAACCATCTTCAGGAAAGCCCATTTAGGGGGCTGCAGCCGATTTAAGAGTCACGTTTCGATATAAGTTTGTTAAGCAAACTGAACATATTTTTAGCTGAGCCATTAGCCCTAGAAGTTTGTGTGGGTTTTTTGAAACACCATATATATGCGGAATATTATCATTTATACCCTTCTTATAAAAAGATTTGCATCCCTCCCGCCCCGTAAATCGACGCCCCTGGGAAAAAATTTAGTTACAATTTCTATTACAAATATGAAAAATAACCAAAAGCAAAATTATGAAGCATTTTTAGATACTTGAAGAATTTTTTCCGGAAAATGCCAATTTTTACCCAGTCACTGATAGTTATCGCTATTAATAAAATTAATAAATTTAAACCGTTGTATGTTCCTATTGACTTTCGTTCATAAAATAGCCTAGGGAATCACATCCTCGATGTTAAGGAAGGAATATGTGTTCAAAAATAATGTGTCAGAACTGCGAAATGATGCATTTTAATTTAATTGTTTTAGCCAAGGACGGTGTAGAAAAGCGCAAGAGACCGTTTTTATGTATTACTTCTTACTCTCCAGCACTAACCTAAAAAAGTTTCACCTGAAAATTTTCAATTCCCTGTAGCAAAAAATAATTCGAACCGTTTGATTTAATTACTAACTTAAGAATATCGAAACAATGTCATCCGGTCCCTCATATCTTTTTAATCTAATCAATTACATCTTCAACTTCTTCTTATAGACTGAATGGAGGACCACTACTTCTTTGAATAATATCGATTTCTCTATGTGTATCATTAGAATGCTCAGCTACATAAGACATCGCTGATTCTGTTATATCGATTAGATTACCGTTAATGTCAAATAATGCATATTTAAATTTTCTTGTGATATTAGTGAAGTCCTTCAAATGCTTGAGCATAGTTCTTCTTCTTTTGTATCTCAATTATTGTAAAGTGCCGTCCGTCGTCCGTTCTTAACGAGTCTTCCTCTCTTCTTGCTTCTTGTGGATCCATCTTACAGTTAGTTTCTTTAACTTTCGTAATCATTTCCTTCCTTCTACTAGATATATGTTTCTTTTAATTTTCTGGCCTACTTGCTAATTTTTAAGTGCCTTTAAATAAATTATCCCTAGTGTTTTAAATTATTCGAACCAGGCGACCTTTTCATCGAATAAACGTCACAACATTTATGAATAGTTATGAGGAATACTAATTGATAAATGGCAGCCAATATTTCAACTTTTTATCATTAAAAATATTTTTTAAATACGTTCATATCTGAATAAATAACTGAAATAAATTTTAATACAGAACTTGATAGTTGAGCGTTTTTCTGCTTCCTCTCTCATGACGGTTTTTATCGCCTTTCCCTTTAACTAAGTAATTGAAGGTGCAGCTGTAAGTCAACTTCTCGGTTATTTTTACAAATAAAAGACAAAGTAACCAAACATTAAGCAATCCATAATTCTCCCTGGACGAAATCACATAGTTCGACTGACCGTGACAGGCGAATCAAATATACCTGATAAACGATAAAGTTAGAAAGCGTCAAAAAAGTGTCCCTATCAGGCAAACGGTGTCCATATTTCATAAAGTTGCGATTCCCTTGAATTAGGTTGATAGACTAGGGTAGTAGGCGTGGATGGAGCCAGAGGGCCATTTATAAAGCTGCCTGATAAGGCGTTTTTGTCTAAATGTGTCGATAACAGAAAAATAAAAGGGGGAAATTGAAAGATTATTGATGAAGTGATAAGGGTACGCATTAGCAGAACAAATTCCATCAAGGAAACAAAAGTAACATTAATTACATATTGATTCCTTCTTGAAATAGCCCGCCAGTTCATTTATTGCCTTCCTCGAACCTAAATAATCATTGATGGCATTAATAATTGACGTATACAACGTATATAATATATCAGGTGTGGTATTATTGGGGGTGAAGGTGGTACTTATTGTGGCGCGGCTGTAGAATTGAGGGACGAGTGAAGCGAGTTCGGCAACTATAGATGAGTCGAATAACACATGTTATTTTAGATTTAGATTAAATTTAAAAATCAGTTTATTTGTCTTTCCCGAGCGGCTGCAAAAGACTCTTGTCGCAGCTTTTCAGCGGCGCGGCGTTAAAAGTAAAACAGCTATCAAGAGCTAACTTGATCTATTTATTCAAAAATATTATCGATATGCTAAAAAATTAACATACCATAATAGAATAGCCCAGTGAATTTTGAAAAATTTCGTTATAAACCAGCGGCAGCAAAAGTATAGTTTAGTATAGTATATTGCTGTATCTCGAAAGTGAGTATAGAAAAGGTACACAAGCTATTACATAATATATAGAAATAAAACACTACACCATAAATGCAACGTAGCTATCTGCTGTGAGTCTTTCGATAACTAAAGAGACTTATTCAGCAATAGTATTTCTGTACTTACGAGGAAAAGTTACACATTCTCGGCTGCTGGTGAGAATGTACTTTTCCTCCAAAGTACACATATTATTTTTTTTTGCGATCAAAAAAAATTAGTATACCAATGATATGTTTGGAAGAGACGAAACAGTAATATTACCAGACTATGCGATCTCCTAGCAATTTTTAACAATACCAGGCCGATCGCAGAGAATGTTTAAATTTTCGGGCGATCCCAGACTTTTTCTCTGCGATCGTCTGAAAATGGCAATAGCAAACAAATTCAGATAAATGAACAACAAATTCAAAACCCAACGTAATAACTGAGATCACAATAGGCATAGCAGATAAGGGGGTCATAAATGAGTTAAGTAGATTAAATAATGAAATTGAGACAGAACTGTAATGCAGCGTTAAAGACATAATAAAATGAGTGCAGATTGCTGCCATCAATGAGGATATGAACGCCATCGTGGAATGGGGTAAAGAAAACAATGTCCAGTTTAATGCAGGAAAGACTCTAGCAGCTGCCTTCTCAAAAAAAGCAAAAACAGTAGGATATCATTTAACAATGACAGAACAAACACTGACTTTGACCTCATCCAAACGCTTGCTGGGCATCAACGTAGAAAACAACATGTCTTGGCGTAATCTTATCACCAAAATCGCCAAAGCAGCAGCACAAAAGCTATGAGCACTCTATGGAATAAAAAAGTTGTATACACCTTATCAGCTCTTACTGCTCTATAAGGCCCAGATAAGGATTTGGAATACTGTTTCCATGTGTGGAGCTCGGCACCCCAACGCTTGCTCAAGATATTGGACTCCATACTTGTGGATGACCCAGAGTTGACTAATGATCTTGATAGCCTTGAACATCGAAGAAAAGGGGCGAACCTATCTCTTTACTATCGATACTTCGACGAAAGGTGTTCGAACGAACTGGCCCAGAGTTGTGCCAAAAAGAGAAACACCCGTCATCGATATACGATTCAGCTGCGAACACTTACGACATCGTAACGTCGTTGTTACGGAACTCCTTTATCTGGAGGACTGCCTCGCTCTGGAATGGTCTTCCGAGTAACGTATTTCTTGAAAACTACAACCTAAGTCCAACATCCACCGCCTTCTCTGTACACGCACCGCTCGTTGAGTGGTATAGGATTTTCCTTTTGGGGTGTGTACCGAACATAAAAAAAGATAATAAAGAAATTATGTTGAAAAAAAATTTTTAAAAAAGCAAAACATTATTTTTGGCATAGTGCAAGTATATATTTTTTTATGACAGTGGCACACACACTAAAGGCAGATCCTCTGGCACTCGATGAGCGGTGTGTGCGCGAAGATGTTTAAGAAGATATACATTTAGCGATGTGGAGAGAAAGCATAGAGGAAAAGAATATCAAGGAGCAAACGTACAATGCCCGAATCGTATAAAATATGACACAGCCCAGAGTAATGCCATTACACGGCAAGATACATGAAATGCCTTGTGCACAAGGGAAAACTACAAAATTTCGTAATCAAATAAACTATTCGGGATATTTTGTATAAGTGATAATGATGTTGGCCAAAAAGAAACATAAAAATTAGGAAATTTAAAGTAAAGCTACATGGCTAGTGTGATTCACCAAAATGATCAGTCTATCAGAAACTGTGTTGATAAATTAAAGGACATGCTGAAGGGTCATCCGGAGTGCAGAGGGCTTTGTGTCTCAGGACACTGAAAATGGCAAGACCAGTCACAGAGCTACGCTTTAAAATACTTCAAATACGATACTGGTATACACAGGTATCGTTGTTCCGCAATTTATATGAGAAGATGTGAGAAATGAAGTGAAATGCTAAGAGAAGTTAAAATTTAACAAGTTATCCATTCAAGACGTCTTTGAGTGCGCTGCAATCGAATGTAAACTAGAAGCTAATATTATATCGTTGTACAGACCAATGCCAAATGCAGACATTAACTTATTTTTTGATCAACTGGAGCTGCTTTTGAGTTTGGCTCTTGGCGAAGATAAGGCAATTTTTGTATCTGACGATTTTATTATTGGGATAAAGAAAAAAAAATAAGGACAGACTTTTTTTCATTCATGAACCCATTTGAACCCACCATAGTTGGAAACACGCGTATAACGATCGCCTCAGCCAGCTGCATATACAATATTTTCACTAACACACATGTTCTGGAAGTTGCTATCTTTGAAAATTATATATCTGACCATAGGGCACAAAAACTAATTTCGAATCTATCTGTGAACGGAAACGAATCTTTTTTGCTATTTTCTTAAGGAAGAGAAGAAAAAATATGTTTTTAATTGCCTTAAATTGAGGATCTGTACATTCAATTAGAGGCAAGAATTTAAATAATCAATGGGATAGTTTTATGCATATACCAGCATTTTCAATCAGCATGTTCCTCAAAAAGAAAACACAGTAGACAGTGGATGACATTCCAATAATATAGTGAAACTTACCATAAAATAACCAAAACACGTTATATGTTATATAATAATAAGTCATTAAGAAAGATATTTTTCCTAACAACTAATTCCATAAAATTGTTTAAAAAAGGGGACTCTGAACTTTTGAATAATTATAGGCCCATAAATTTATCACCAGCTTTCTTAAAATTATTCCAGCTTGCCATGTGTAGGAGGCTAATAATCTTTATAATTCTAATTCTATTCTAATTAATGAAAACCAACTTGGATGCCTGAGTGATAGAGCGCAGTTGGTGAACATAACAAGAGATGGAGTATCGGGTATGTTTAAACAGTTAAATCCGATTCACTGGAATACTCAACGGTAGCATCCTGGGACCAATAATTTTTGTTATTTTCATCAATGTCCTTTATTGAATGGTTAAAAAACTAAATAATAGAATCATTAGTTCGCTGATCACTCTAATTTAATAATGGCCACAGAAAGGGTTGGTAAATTACTAGAAGAAGGCAGAGATCTTCTCTATGAGGTGATCAGGTGATTTGTGGGAAACTAGCGTTCCGTTTTTCAGAATGAGGCATTCAAAAACTGAGACCATTCAGTGTTTTGAGATGACCGGCCAAAAAAATATATAGCAGCTTTTGAACCTTTAAAATTTCTAGGCGTGCATCTAAATGAGTTTAAATGGAAAAGTAATGAAAATTATGTATTCTGCAAATGTGAAAGACATGTTAAGATAAGGCATTATACTTTGAGATCGAGAGGATATAATTCAGAATATGTTTGCAGTACAAAAAAAATACTTCGCTCTATTAAGAAAATTAAATACAGCGAATCTTGCAGGTCAGTTGTTAGGGACTTGAAAATAATGAAAACTTTTGCAGTGTATATTTTTAAATGTTTGATGTTCCCTTTTAAAAATGGAAATCTCTTGGAACGCCATAATACGAAAACAGAGAGCTATAATTATACAGGCTTGAAGTAATGGAGAAGTAACCTCATCATATGTGCATAAAAGTATTCAATACGTTGTCCCTCAATCTTAAAAAATGGATAGTCAAATTAAAACATAATTGTTAATTCAACTAGAGCCTTGATCTAAATAACTACTCGAACATATGAGGGAGCAATTTCCTGGAAATACCAATTATTGTAAATCGTAAGTAGTAGTTCGGACTTTGTATAAAGTAAGGCATTTATAATTAACATAAGGCTATTTAAATTTTTTTTTTGTGTTGACGCTATTTCCTTTTGTTCATTATTTGTAACAATTGTGTTGTTTATTATTACTTTTTCGGCCTGGAATGGCAAAGTGTTGTTTCCTCCCTTTCAAAAACATCTATATCTTATTAATTCTTTTCGATCATAGAAAAAATGGTATGCGTATTGCGCCTCGTCCAACAAATTTCACAATCGGCCAGAAATGTAGAACATTTCCTCCTAAGCACACAGCTAAGCTTTTATATCAATATAAAGTGAAACCTTTATTTCTATTGAGTGATGAAAAGTTGAGTTTGAAGAAAAAATAGGTTTTCATTTTTTATTCGATCTTAATACTGATAAGTCAGTTGGACATTATCTTGTTGCAGAATTTCAATTTTTCCCGGAAAATTTGTGCCTAGGAAAAAAAGCTTCTTCCGAAAGGAACTGAAAAAAGGGAGAAATTTCGGAATGATGTACTTCTTTGTAATACGAGTACCTACTTGCTTACAGATAGTAAATCAAGCTTTAACATTAATTAAATAATAACAAATTAATCGTTGGAGTTGGCGAGATATGAAAATTCCGGTAAATCCCTTGACTCGAATGCTTAAAACTCCATTGATCTGCAGCCAATTATCAATTATTTTTGTAATAGTAATTTTGGAATGGAAAAAATACAACGTTTTATCATTTCTTTCTTGCTTTTTGCCACTCCAAAAGTACTGAAAATTAATTATTCAAGCTTTAATTGAAATAAGAATTGTTGTGTCCGCTGATAATCCGCTAATATTTTTTAGATGCTAATTATCATAGAAGGAAATAAAGAACAATTACAAAATTCATTTTATTATTTATTCCAAATGTGCTTTATAGCAGGTATCCAAAAATATTTTACAGGAGCTATTCCATGCATTATTTTACAAAACTCATTTCAATATTTTTCCTATAGCAAACGGGGTAAATCTGGGTTTTAGAATTCTAAGATTTGGAAAAATTTGCAGCAATTAACGTGGAGGAAGTAATAATTAACGTTAATCATCATCAAAGTCGCAAAGTGTTAAGTAAAACACGTTACGAAAATAATGCCGACCAGCATTGAAACTAAAAATACTAAATGTTGTCTGAAAGGATCAATGGGTAACGGTATTCGTCTTGTTTATTTGCAGGAGGCTGAAATGCGGTTCCAGTCCTTTTTGATTCTCGTACGGTATCTGTGCATCAAATAACCTGGACTGCTAGACAGGTGTGTTTGTGCCGCTTGGATTTATTCAACAGGGTTGCCAAACGCCGTATTGTAACACTTCGCTTCTTATTTTTTGCAGGAGGATCTGATATTCAATTCTTACGGTGTTGCTTAATTATTTGTTACAGTATAAATCACTCTCTGTTCATCAACTTTGGTGTAACAGCAGACTGGTCTATTAGAATAGCTCAAAGAATTTCCGATTAGAATTATAGATACCTTGCCTTGATGATAGTAGAACGTCCTGCAGAGATCTGAAGGAAGAACATTAAATTCTCTGAAACCACAGTTGCAGTTTTAAATTGTTTTACCCTCATATTCACAGGCCGGAAGCCATTTGTTGAATGGAAAAGCGAATATCTAGATCTTAGGTGAATGATGGCGAGATCAGGGTGAACTTTATATGCGTATAACACCTCTTCTACTATTATCTGGGACGGTTTTCAATATTTTTCAAACTAAGGATAACTGGATTCGAACGATTTGAGGTAGTTGTCCGAAAAACGATCAAATACGAACATAGGTTTGAAGCAGACGAGAGGGAGTGCAATTGAAAATATGATTAAATGAATAACATTTGTTAAGTAAGCTACGTTTTTAGTCTATGAATTAAATTCTGCTTTTTATTTTTCAAATATTCTATAGTCTGGTACCTAACACCGAAATAAGTAAATAATTTTATAATAATAACTTGTCTTAGCGCTGAGTACTGAGTAATATGCTCTTTAAGTATGCACATAATTATATATATCTAGTATATTCGATAAGTAGTGGTCTTTGTCCTAATAGTAGCAAATGGTTGGTAAATGTGGGATATTCGTTTGGGTGCTTTTTTGATTATTTCTGTATCTGCTTCTAGGTTCTGCTCTGTTTTCGAAATTCCGAGACGATCTAAAATGGCTTATAATTGTAACAAACGTTGATCACGGGAAATATTCCTAATAATTCGAAAAATAATATAAAAATACAGTATTGGTATTATTCTTTAGAATTTATATTTTTTCGAGTAGCGACAACGTAGCAAGAGATTGCAGACAATCGACCAGGTGGTAACAGAACAAGATTTTATGTAAGGCAATTCTTTTTCTTTTTGGTGATTAGGAAGCTGGGCTTAACTAGATGGCAAACATTTTAATGATCGATGAGGTTCGAGCAAAAACGAATAAGGAATATGAATCGGTGCAGGTACTTAACGACATTAAAATTCATTTCGACTTTTTACTGCATGGGTTCAATTTTCTTTTAGGGGCAATTCACTTTCTAAAATTTGATTGAATTTTTTAGATTGTATGTTAAGAAAATAACTACTAAAAAATGGCAATGTATCCGAATGTATAATTTTACAAATTTGTCATTCATGTATAACTGTCTTACTGTCTACCTTTCAAAATATGCACAGATCTGCTCTTTGGGTGCTCGAATTTTCAGTATTTAGGCATATATTTGTATTGAAGATTCACTCAGTTTGGGAGGAAAAAAGGCGTTAAAAATGTATACTTCTTTAAATTATGGAACAGTAGAAAAGGTATACTTTTTCAATCGTTATCACTATTTAAAACCATTAGGATGTTCCGCACAAGACAGGTTTAAAAGGAGCGAGGGGAACGGACAAATCAGGATCTAGTTTTACTCATAAAGTATAGCAAATAAACCTCTAAAAATAGATCCTATCTTTGCTCCCTCATATGGCTTTTTATTAATCTGCCCTGTACGAAACAGCGAAATGCTATTTAGCTGTGACAAGGTTTGGAAATAAGTGCAACTTTTTAATGTTTCATACTTTAAGCGCATTTTTGCTATTTAAATTTGACGCCGTAGAAATGAGAGTACATTTACATGGAGAGAATAATTTAGTACGGTAGACAGTGGGGAATAAATCACACATCGCATAGCACCATATTCTACTATATATTTTGTTAACAGCACGTTTTGGAAAATCAACTTGGTCAAAAAAAAAACTCAAGAAGTCAAAATTTCGAATGTTTACATTTTTTTGTGGTATTTCAAAGGAATTTGGTGTAGGCATTACCGAAACAGGAATTGAAAACTGAAAACTCGTATGAACAATTGTTAGTCTAAATAATCCGCACTAAATTTAAACAATACCTTCTAAACACAGAGCCATCCTTAAATAAAAGCCAGTTCAAGTTCTTTTAGATTATTTGTTGGATAAGCTGCTAAAGTTGGCCCCATAAAAGTTCTATGGGACCAAGGTCCAGATTAAGTCCTAATCATTTTATATGGACTATATTATTCTGGTCGAGATTTTCATTAACCATTCTAGCCACACGTTAGATAAAGACATGATAATTTGTTGTGAAGGTGAACTTTAAGAATACATAAGCAAATTAAATTTGGAAAACAATCTCCTAAAAAGATTACTTGCGAAAATGGAAGACGAGAACAGTATTTTGAAAATAAATAACCCACAGAATTTCAGTATTACAACAAAATTTTTTGCAATAAACACAAGCAAGTGGATTAAATGAAAACAAAGGCAATACTTGCAACACTGTAGTCGTGTGAACCAATCCTTCTCAAAAAAAATAATCCAACACTAGCAACATGGAGCTGTTCGGAAATTCTGAAGCAATCTCTTCCGCCTGAGAATCTGGTTGTTGTAGTCGAACAAACACCAAAGGCTGTCATCAATCACGACTCGTTTAATAACAACCAAGCTTTGAATGAT
Source organism: Pissodes strobi (assembly GCA_016904865.1). NCBI lineage: Eukaryota > Metazoa > Arthropoda > Insecta > Coleoptera > Curculionidae > Pissodes > Pissodes strobi. The sequence continues at coordinate 773,959 of MU181917.1, forward strand.
ATAAAAAATTGAAAATCCACAGAAATAGAACACGGAAAGCAAGAAATAAGTGGGCACCATCGATCGGTTCTCCCATTACTCTATAGCGACATAGCGAAGAGATCAACAGATACCAATATGATAAAAAATTACATTAAGAAGAAAAAGAGGTTTGAAAATGAAAATGCCCTCGTCAAGAGAATTTAAATCAATCCACAACATTTGAAGGCGTTCGTGATTGTTTCCTCCATGTCAAGAAAGAAAGAATTATATGCTTCTATTCTCCAGCCACAAAATATTGGGCTCAAGCGTTTCAACCTTGAAAAATATAAAGAGTTTTTGTCAGATTGTAAGTTTTTTGATAGAATTAGCTATATTAATGTAAATATCAAATTCTCAAATATTGTATAAGAAATAAGTAAAAAAAATTTAGTGCCTTATATATAAACTCGCAATGTCTAGGAAACAAGGTATTGTAGATGAAAGCTAACTAATGTAAATATGATGTCTTATGCTTCAGTAAACAAGTGTAGTTGGAAGGCAAAATAAACCAACTTAAAATCGACAATTACAACATAAAAACACATTTCTTTCCCAAGTACCATGGTCACTGAGGTGTAACAATAGCAATCACGAATACTCTTTACAATATCAATTTTGCTCCCAAGATGATATACTCAATCTTTTTCTTGAAATGGAATGTGAAATTTGTGCGATGCAGTCTGATGTATTAAGGATTTGAATCATAACTATTAATAAAAGTCTCAGAATATTGTAAGGCAAGTAGTTTGGGTTAAATAAAAATTTACAATAATTCCAGAACTTAATTGATCTTATGCTGCAGTTGCCGCTGAAATGTTTTAATAAATGAGGGAACACGAGAAAATTCATGCCTGAATAATATTTTTCCGACTGCTTATAAATGTATAAACATTAACTTGTGCGCGTGAGTTCTTGGTCGCTTTCTTCGGCCCCTTCTTCGTCTATCTCAAGGCTGACATTGACGTTTTCACACAACCCGTTGCATGTTAGGCCTATCTTCCAGCATCCAAAATATTGCTGTCAGCCTTTCTTGCATGTACATACAAGAAATGCGGTAAAGTATTGAGTAGGGTGCTGGTTTGGACGTGGTTGCAACGGGTGCAAGACTGTTGCGCGTAAAACCTTTTTAAATGAGTTAGCAATATAAAATAAATAAGATGTTACCTAAAGATGCGACCAGCGCAACATGTGCTCCGACTGCACGTCGGCGTGTGTGTGAGTCGTTTATTTTGTTTTGACGAGGGCGGCACTAGTTTCAAATAACCGGTCTTGAGAATCCTTTAGGGCTACTGAAAATCTAACTAATATCAATTACACTTGTTTGGTTGAGGTATCTCAGAGCAAATAAAAACGGTAACATTCGTGCAGGTTTAAGTTTATTGGGTGCTTGTTAAGTTTGACGTTCAAGTGTGTCGTGTTTATTCCAATAAACAAAATGATATAATAATATAAGAACCAGATTGTTAATCATTCGGAACGACAATGTTTGTAATTTGCCACGATATATATTAAATTGTGAGAATAGAGAAATATAATATGAAACCACTATGAGCATTAATCGATCCACACTAGTAAACAGTATTCCTACAAGAGGTATACTTATTTGAATTAGCATTGGTAAGCAATGCTTACACCTAAACAGTTCCAAAAATATTTATATCAATACAACGCAGAAAAGAATAAAACACGCAATCTAATACAACTCTAGGAAACACGCAAATAACATTTTGTAGAAGATTACAAGCGTTCTCTGTACCTACATAGTACCACACTCAATCTGACTTATACTACATCTATCTCATCTGGTCTCCGCCGATATCACCTCCGGCCTTCTGAACGTAGGCTGCTAGGCGCCTTGGGACCCATAAACTCTCAGTGGTAATTGAGGTAGTGGCCACCTAGATATTCAGTAAGTCAGGCTGCAGTCGATACCAAATTAAAACAACCAACTTGACTGGCTGACCGGTAGCTACTTTACTCGCCCCAAATAAAAATCCTAGCGATGTAGGGTTTTGGTAGTGATGATGATTGGTATGCACCCCTTGAGGAAGGAAACGGCGAATTTTATTCCGGAATCTTCCACACGTGGCCAGTTACCAAAAAGAAATCTTGACATCAGACAAAATCCAACAAATCCATAATCAATTAATTTACTACACCAAACTGGTAACTATGTCAACTTCTCTAGTCCGAAATAAGATTATCACGTAAGGGCGAATTAGAAATTCTTAAATTTTTTATCGGGCTTACCTACTATCTTCTCTTAGGGGTTTACCAAGTCAAGATCGTCCACCACCAACGCCAAGATTCAATGTTTAAGGGTCAGAAAAAAATCGACCAATAGGCCAGCTATACATTGTTCTACGACACCACGTAAAATACAATAAAATGGTGGACATCAAATTTAATAACATCTTCAATACGCAATAAAACGTACTTAAGGCTGTATGTCTTATATATTGCTGACAGCAAAGAAAACCGACGATTAAACCATTACCCACAATGGCTAATCAAACCGAAACCACCTAGGTAATTTCGGTCCGCGGCCATTTTAAACTGCTGACATCAAAAATGCTAAACACATGAATACACGGCACGATAATGTACGCCTAAACGTATCTTTAACCAAGAACCTGCATCTCTGTTGGAACCAGCTGCGAAACAACCGGGCGGTGTTGCCAATTTAGGGAACACAATGCAACCACTAAATCATCTTGCCTCATCGAAAGCTCAGACAGTCTTTTAACAACTGATGGTAGCACATTATGAAATTATATTGTTTTTTGTTGGCACGGTCCACAAACACATCAAAATCGCATGAGGATCGCTAGAGAAACATGTACACTGGCCAACATTCCATGGGTACTCTTCAAGGCAACCAACAATTATTGTCAAAGTCGGCTGTCTCACCTCGTTTGAAAACTATTATATCAGAAATAAACATTGACATAATTTTTAACTTTTCCTGTTAAATATTGAAACAAATACAGGAAAACATCTGACCAACTCCGAAACCAATATGAGACTGTTTTAATGCATATTATCATCGAGGTGATTATTCGGGAAGGTAAGAGAACTATTGGATGTTTTGAAATGCACTGCTATAAATGCTTACAGTACAGTACGATATATTGATTGATTATGTGCTAAGCCAGTGAAAATGTTCATAAAGCCCGATCGATCCTATCAGACAGCCCTAAAAAATCAAGTTATGTATACGACTACAGAACTCTCAATAGTCCCTGGAACAGCTCGATGAAAAGCTAGGGTTATACGACAACCATACAGCTATCTAAACGATTAAGTAGTATTATATTTAGCTTGACGGACTAGCATAATAAATGTAGGATTAAAGGTGAAATAACTGACTTTATTTGACCTCTACCTGTTACAAGTTTTTATACTAAATTGACATCTAACAAGACCATTTTTTCTACCCCACTCGTTCGGGTCCCATGGATGTTCATTGACTATGGTTGATCCAGGTAACCACTGCTGCACCTGAAGTAGTACAACTCTCAGTGAATGTGCTCGTGCAGCAGCTTCAGTGGGAGGCAGTGCGGTAATGTTGGGTTTGCCTTTGTAAGATGATGATATATAATACCTGTATCTCAAATCGTTTAAACTAGTGTCTCGGTCATACCATACAAAGTCATGAGAAAGATGTTGCTTGCTTGGGCAATCTCGTCCTGTTGAGCTCGAGGTTCCTTGAATATATCCAGTCATTCTTCTTTTGCAGGACATTGAAAAATTTCAATTTCTCCTGATTAAATAGAACGGAAGTGGTGTCACCTCATAACCACTCATCGCGTGCAGGAACAATATATGGTCCAAGAGATGAGGATCGTAGATGGTTTGAAACAAATTTCCTTTTCAGGGTTTAATGAGAGAGGCATTTCTTATATCAGGACTACAGACGTAAATCAATATCAACAAATGGTTGATATCATCCCCCACTACTGTCACGTATTCATTTGAAGGAGCCAACTTATGTGCTACCTCCACTGCGTGCTGTGAATCAATGTTTGCTTCATTAACTTCTTCATAAGCATAGATATCAACCGGCCCATGTATGTGGAATTTGCAAGAAACTCTCCTGCGAGACAGTAAATGATATCGCTCTATTCGCTTGGTGATTTCACAAGCTTCAGTGGGGTAGTCATCGAAAATGACCACGGCATTCCATTTGAGGTTTTAAACCGTTGCAGTTATAAAATCATTTAGGAAGGCCGGAAGAAAATGAATAAAATTGAAAAACCTACAAGACGGAATTATTTTTTCCCAAAATTTAAATACAATGTGATTTTGCAAATCCTTTTTTATGGGACTGGAGATACTACAATTTTTAACTAGCACTTGAGCAGAAACGGTTTTTCCTATAAAATAAACCTGAAAAATATAATTCAATTCATAGAAAATTGTATGTGCTTTCATTTTGAATAGAGGTGTTTATTTCCAAAAAATAGTTGATTTTCGCGTTATTAGCAAAATACTGCCAAAAGAACCATTTTTTTACCTTTTTGCATTCTTTTCAATGTTGCGTGATGAAATTTTGAGCAAAGCTTAGATCCTGATTCAGCAGAATGGAGAAAATCAAAACTATACCCCAAAATTTTCCCGCGAGGAGCCCTTATGAGCACAAATTTTTTGTATTATTATATGTACTGATGTACAACATATATTTTTCACTGACGTATGTAAACATATTTTGTACATGCATGAAATAAATTTTATTTCATTTCATTTCATTTTCTGCCAGTATATAATACAAATATAATTTTATTATTTTTTATTGTGAAAATCAATAGGAAATTTGGATTATTGTATTATTCATAAAATATTACCCATTGTTTGTGCCTGTTTGTCAGGCTTTTTAAGACACTTCCTATTAAAAATTCGCTAAATATTAAATGTTTTTTTATTGGCTAGTGTTCGAGGCTACCTTGAGACAAGGACCCCGGGTACTGTACCGACTTGCCCTGTCATATGTTCGCACCTTATTT
>MU181917.1:783982-834551 GCA_016904865.1 Pissodes strobi
TATATATATATAATTCTTAGACTAATTTCAAGCATTCGTTCATTCACAATATAGACAGGCTACTTATTTACAAATAACTACAAAAAGTCTTGATTATTCAATTTGAAAATGAAACGCTTGTCTTGAAATGAACTTTTATGTTTTCAATCTAGCACCTTTCTTTCTGACATAATACCTTAATATTCAATGCTCTCGATTTAACTTGCCAGGACAGAGATCTAACCAAGCCTTTGGTTTGAACCTTCGTCTTTCGTACAGGAATAATTTGTTAAGCTCAACCTACAAATTTTCCACAGCCGGTGCTATTTTTATCTTCTTCTTCTTCACAGCAACAGGTAAGCCGAGACGCTACATCGTTTCTGGCCTTAAAGAATTGCGTTAAAAGCGCAAAAACGAGGTTTTTATCCAACGGGACAAAAATAACAGAGGTACACTAAATATTCTCTAATATTTATGCATACAAATGGAGAAATTGCCTAAAAGGGTGGGACCTTTTGGCGCGAGGATGAGAACAGAACTGTCTCTGTTACTTGAATGAACGCTGTAACTACACTTGCTAGAGAGCGGTGACGAGACCGATCTAGCGACGTTGAGTGTTAGCAGAGCACTGAAATCTAATTTATCTATCGCTAGGCGGCAGAGTCCGGCATACCAAAATAAGTGGGGATTGGCGGGAAAATCCGCGTGGGTTTAATTTGAGGTGAAAGCGTCTTCCTTCTTTCCTTGACACGTAGTTTATTGAGCACTGACGAAGACAAAAATATGTTTTAAATTGGAAACGATTAAACATGATTGAGTTGACGGAGTGTCGTTTTGCGTTCTAGAGAATGCCGCATATGACGAACTCTATTATACCAACAAACCAGGTTCGGACTAAGGGATCGTAATGAAAAACTGAAATATGCTGATTTAAATGCACAAACTTCCGTTTACCTAGGGTGAAATAAATCTATTTGTGGATCTATTATGGCTCATACATACTACATACATACAGGGTGTTATCACCAAACTATACCGCGAAAAACGAAAGTTAGACACGTGTTGGGGTGTTTCCCCAACATACACCATACTTGGTTGCCTTATGAAACGTTATGATATCGAGTTCTCCAGTCTTATCACAGAGTATCGGACCCTCATGCAATGTTGAAAGAAGGATGATGGATTTATTTATTTCTGTTTTATATGAGTTTATTCACCATCGAAAGAAAAGAGTAAGTTTTGAATTTCTCGATTTTTCGGGTTTAGTTCTTAAGGTTTGTCTAAATACGGATCGGCATCAAACATATATTTAGTACCAACATCACACATAACAATTTTCAGTCTATTGGCTGGCTTATTCGGGATGTACATCCTAAAATGAAATATTTTCCTCAAAGGCGACAGATGGGTTTATACGATTTCCTACAGTTATCCGTTAGGTCGTCAATTTAAAGGGCGTTCCATTAGAAAAAAACAAAAGTTCGTATTTTTCGTTTCATCTGATGAAAACTCATGGCGATTCAGAAAAAAGTTACAATTCTTATACTTACCTACAGTTTTTTCTATCTTCAAAAATGGAAACTGTAGATAGAGCTCAAAATATACGGAAATTGGATACAAATTCTGTTTTTCATAAAGAAATTTATTTAAGTTTTTTAGGATCTCTTAATGTTTTGCATATGTTAAATAAAACGCCCTAGTACAAGATTTTTTATATTCCTTAAAATTATAGTTGTTTGAATAGATAATAAATATATATTTATCTATATGTTTTTCTTTTGAAACAATTTATGTTTTATTATTAATCTCGAAAGTAAAACATGTGCATTATAAGATGAAGTGAGTGATAATATTATTAATACAAATGATATAATATAAATATAAGAATAATAATAATCGGCGAAAAGCAAGTTAACAATAAAATTGTTATAAAATATGTGAAGAAAATCCTTCCACAATTGTTGCTATGATTATTACCAATTTATTATAAATAAAAGTTATCTAATAAATGGCATATTTAATGCACCATTATATAGCATACACGCAAGATGAGTGCATGTCACAAGTCAAAAACGGTAAATTGTTCAGGAAAAAGAAAAGAAAAATGCAGATTTTTTTAATTTAGATTTTTGTTGAGCTAGAATGCATTAAAAATTTAATGAAACTTGCTCTAGCTAAGCTCTACTAGAGGACCATGCATAGTTTTTTTTATCTTTGTGCTATTTAGAAAACCAAAAAACCACGCCGTTTTTATGTGTCATTTTTCTTGTTCTTAACAAAAATACGTCTCATTTTTTTTGTATTATGGTGCCTCCGGAATAAATAAAAAGGACCATTAATTTGTTTTTTTGAATAAATATAATATAATTTATTTCTTCTTTTACAGTGTAGGAAAGTGTTACCTACAAAAATACATACTAAAAAATGGAAAAAGTTCTTCTAAATTAGGTAATAAAAATGAATACAGGTATTCAAAAATGCTGCTAGTACTCGAGACAATGATGCGTAAACATATCCTATATCGACATCATCGAGATGAAAATCTAATGCCACCTTAGGCCGCGTGCCGCCTGAATATAGACAACCAACTATTCGGAATTGGCTGCCAATATTCTGGCGTTAGAAAGCATGCGCATGGTTATGCGCTATTCAGTTCTTTTCATGCTTAAAGAGTACAATCATTATTGGAGCATTTGTAGCTATTTGTTGTAGTTACTTAAGATGAGATAGCATTTTGCTTAAGAATGGGACCGGACCGGCTAAAGATCTTATTTGATCGGCTCTTAAGTACAATGTCACCCATCTTTAAACCTCAAATAAGTAAAACGCGCTTTATATTATTTTTTAACAGTTATTAGTTACTTTACTTCTTTGGAAATTTTGATCTTGTTATAAATGTTGTGATTTACCAGACAACAAGTTTTTGACTTTAAGGTGAAACCAGAGATATATTTTAAACTAAAGTAATTTAAATAATTTAACCCGTCCTTCCTTCGTATAAAACAGAAAGAGCATCTCGTGAGTTTCTCGGAACTTCTTGGTTTTTCAAGTCTTAAAGTTCAGCATAAGTCTGATGATGCTTTTAAACGGAGATTAGTCCTTAGATAAAAACCCACTTAAAGATTTCCTTAAGTAAAGATGAATGGAGTGCCTGATGGAAACTTGCTAAGCTGTAATTGTTCTCGAATAATGAGCCAAAAAGTCCTTGCTTATGAGAAATATATTTGTATATTTATAGATTTATAAGACATAAATCATGCGATAAAATTATTGCTTTATGAAAAGCCTTAAATTTCGGAATTAATATCACTTTAAGATGTTGATGTAGCCCAAAACCCTACTTGGATTGAGAAGTTTTAATTAAGAAACTATATTTCCTGTTAAAAAGAAGAAATATACTCCTTGAAGTTTCGTTGCAATTTAGTAACTCACATTGAAAATTAAATATTTTGAATTGCCGGAAGTTTGGAAAGCAAGCTTTGCGGTCCGGTCTTTGGTTGTTCTTTCAACTAACGTTCCTTTCTGAGAAAGTATTTCAATTCGTAAGAGGTTAGGCCTAGGATGCACAAGTGTATTTCAGAGTTTCTCTCGCGTTCTTGCACTATTAAATTAGCAAATTCTTAGGCGAAAGACGGGTATTTTTATTTCTAATATTAATTTCATGTGTTGATAAGAAGTAAATAATTTGAGATAAAATCGTCTTGAAGATAACCTGAAAGTAGTGATAATATAAACAATAATATTACTAAACCTTTGGACTTACGGTTTCGATATATCATATAACAGATATACAGACAGCTAAATAAACAGCAGAAACACGAGTAAATTTATGGCCGAACGTTTAGTTTTTGCAGTGGGGCAATCGAACCGCAATGCTTCGGTAATGCTCCCTAAATCAAGCTTTTTCACTATAAAAGTTGTTATAAAATTGCTGAGCATGTACCACGGCCAACGTTTCAGTTATATTTATTGCTCCGAGGAAATTACCTTTCTACCGACCGAATTTCATTTTTACGACTTAAGCGACGTCTAATATTAATAATGATTTTGATTGCTTCGAGGAAAAAACTAGGCCCCGTTTTCTTACCTTTTTACGAAATATGGCTGCTTCTAATGTTAGAGGCCAATTTTCGAAATTTATCCCAATTAAAAAAATCACTTCCTAGTTACTATTTTGTAACTAACTCAAATTGAATCAAACTTTATAATCTTAATGTACTCTGCCTGAAAAGTATTCTACACTGTTTTTCAAATTTTCAATTTCCAAATAACATAATAGTATATTATGATATAAGTGTATAAGAGGGCCTTTAAAGCACGCGCGACATATTTCAAAACACGACGCGCAGCGGAGGGTTTTGTAAGTCGCAAGGGCTTTAAAGGCCTCTTATACACGTATATCATACGCTATTTTTTATTACAAATGCATCAAAATCTCAAAAATATTTTAAATATTAAAGTTAAGGGATATATTGACGAATATATTAATCTGTCACATTTGACATGATCAAATGTTTCTATAGCAACCTTCAAAAAAGTAGGAGCACCATAAACATCATTTTAAGCACGCTGCAGCGTGCGATAATCGTTGATTATGATGCATGCGTAATAAAAAAACATTTACATGCATGTTACCTTACATGCAAACACACACACACACCGTTGGTTCATGTGTGGAACTTAAACATTATTGGGTAGTATGTCACGTAAGTTACTCATTTATAGACATTAACTTTAAAAAATAAGGATATATTAATATGCAATCAGAAAAACAATTAAACTTCAAATTCAAAAATATGACCGAACACCGATTTGCTAAATATTTTTATGTAATAAAATTTTCCATGCATATTTATAAAATATTTTTCCAGATTCAGAACTGTAATGCAATTAAGTTTTCTTTCTATAGGAGTGTTCGTTTCAATAACAGAAGTTCAATAGAGAAACATATCGATGCCTTTAAACCTAGAATACTAACCTTATTTGTCTACCTATTAATACTACCCTTCGTAAAATTTACTACTCCAAAAAAGGAGACGACTTACCAAAAACTTTTTTAAGATTTATTAACCCTGTCCTCATCTTATTCACAAAAGGGGTATTTGTGAATACAAGCATTAATAAGAACAAGAAAAATTACATTTACATATAAATCGTGGTGTGTGTTCCTCACCAAAGGGCCGTTAGCAGTACTCACAACAGTGGGTCTTCATTCTGCGCTTTTTAAAGGACAAAATTGGCATATGGCATGCTTATTTTGGGTAGGAGTTGTTCCTTCCTCTAGTCGATCTGCTTTTAAACTATACTCCATAAACACATATTTTTATAAACCTTGAAAAGAAGGGAAAGTTAGTGACGTCATTGCTCAGTACCGATACTACGAGCATGTCTTCTGAAAATTGGCATTTAAATTACTTCTCTAAGTATATAAAAGATCTACGCATGATTGAATGGATGTTCAGATTTTTACATAACATACGTAACCCACAGAATAAGTATAGAGGAGAACTTGGAATGAACGAGATAAATAAGGCTGAAGTTTTTACTTTGAAGCTAGTGCAAAAAGAAAGCTTCCAAGGAAAAGAAGACAATAAATTTGCGACGTTAAATACATTCACGGATCAGGATGGGATCATTCGTATGAAGACAAGAATAAGTTCCAGAGACGATGACGAGCATTTTCGATTCCCAGCTTTGTTGTCCGCAAAACACCCAATAGTGACGAACCTTATTTTTGACACTCATGAGAAAAACTGTCATGTTGGGATTCAAGCACTTATCTGTATTTTGCGCGAAACCTTTTGGATTTTAGGGGGAAGGCGCGCCATCAAGTCTGTAATATCCAGGTGTACAGTGTGTAAGAAATACAGTAGTAAATATCCGAGAAAATCACAAAATTCTGGAAAATTCTTAAGCACATTTTTTATTTCAAAAGCACAGAAATTGAAGGAAACGCATAAGTTAAAGGGTGTTAATGAAATTCTAGGAGGAAATAAAGCTAAAAATATAATAAAAAAGAAATTATTTTCTTGAGGTTAAAAAAAAGGTCTAAGCGCACTCAAATTAAAAGGATATTCATGAAGAATTTCTGGTTTTCTTCACATAAAAAAATCAGCATCGTTTTTATGTCTTTCTTCTTGGATCCATTTCGTGGAACTTGCTACAGCAGTGTCTTTAAATTTTAAATCTAATATATTTAATGACATTTATGATTTTGTATAACGATAATTTTTGTATAATTGACTGTTGCACGGGATAACAACAAATTCTTCAAATGGGGAGTTTTGATAAAACATTTTCTGATTAAATTTTATTAAATGGTCATCTATCAATTATATAAAAAAAGAGTAGTTCCAAGCTCACTTCCCTTAGTAGTGATTTCATTGCTAAGCATATGGGGTTCTAAACTCGAAATGCCTCATAGAAGAAAATTACTTCTTGCAGTAAAAGCAGGCCAACCAACGTACTGACTTCAAAATCTCACACAATTTACAGATATTCGGATAATCTGCGTTTTCCGAGGGAGATATAATCATTTGAAAGTCGAGGTAAGCTGGGACCTTTGTCCTGATCACACTCCGATTCTGATTTCGCTTAACACAAATGTTAATAATAACGCAATTCTTGCAAACCTAACCAATATAAATACACACAAGAAGACATTCAAAAATAATGCCAGTGGTTTGCTAAACCTTCGTATTCCGCCAAAATCAGATGATATTGATATAGCAGTAGAACACCTGGCAAAATGAGCTTAAAACGCAGAATGACAAAGCGCAAAAAATCTGCCTTTTTTAAACTAGATCAAGAAAGGAAGCTAAGGAAATGAAGGCAAAACTCCAAGGTCCGTGGAGGCAAAACCTGTCTAAATTACGCCAATAGAGAAATAAAGCGTGAATATAAAAATAATGGTATTAAACTTTTTCTGAAAAGCTTCTCACCTTATGAAGGCACCAGATAAATAACAAGAAACAAGGAAAATTCAACACAAGCATAAAACCAATCTGGCTAATAGAACAATTAACGGTGATTGAATTAGAATAAATAAAGACAAAATCAGTTTATTCACTGTGGTAAAATCTTAAAGAAATTACCCGAAAATTAATACATAATGTTTATAAATATATTTAACGTCATGCGAAAATCTTATTATATAGAGAGAGGAAGATAATGGCCTATAACAAAGGAGGTATTGCTCTCCTGCTTTTCTCGATATATTACAAGCCTTTAATTAAATATGGCACGAAGAATTCATTTACCAAAGTAACGTAAACCTACCACACCCATTCTGCAAATTGTTAATATCTTATTCTACTCATAGACACTTGTTCCAGTCAAATCTGAGGTCCGACAAAGTAGAGTTCTTGGATCCCTGTTATATTTCCGATACACTGCCAACTTACTAACAACAAACTGTATGGTAACACCAAGTCACATTGCTGTAATGGCGTTACATCAAAATCCAGAAGTGACATCCCAATGATCAAAATCTACATCAAATAGGGCTTATTAAAACTAATGGTACAAAATCCATTCACATTACATTTACTCTCCGAATAGAGATAAATCCAGCTGTAACCCTATGCAAAGAATAGACACTTGTTCCAGTCAAATCTGAGATTCCACAAAGTAGAGCTCTTGGATCTCTATTATATTTCCAAGTGACATTACTATAATGGCGTTACATCGCAATCCAGAAGTGACATCCAAATGATCAAAATGTGGCTCAAACATGGCACATTAAGACTAATGTTTCAAAATCGATCCACATTACATTTACTCTCCAAATAGAGATATATCCAGCTGTAAGCCTGTGCAATGAATTTCTATTATAAAAAAAATATCAGTAAAGTATTCTCTCATTTTCAAAGACATTTTAATCGGCTCAACACGTATAGAAACTAAGCCTTCAATATCCAACATACACCGGCTCATGATTCGCAACTCCCATCTAATATTAGAAAATAAACTTTTTCTGTATAAAGCAATACGAAAATCAGTATCGACATATTTCAAAAATAAAAAATTTACTTGATAAAACACCAAAAATATCGAAGAGGGTATAACATAACAAGGAATCAAATTTGCGGTTGCAAAGATAAACTGGATCTTTTTGCCTAGAACAAAAGAATCAATGCGTATGAAGACCCATATTTCAAAAATAAAAAAACAACTTGAAAAAACACCAAAAATTTCGATGAACGGATAACATAACATGGAATCAAATATGCCTTTGCAATGATAAGCTGGAGCTTTTTATCCTAAACCACAAGAAACAATACGCATGAGGACCCATATTTCAAAAATAAAAAATTAACCTGGAAAAACACCAAAAATTTCGAAGGGCGTTTAACATAACAAAGAATCTAATTTGCCTTTGCAAAGATAAGCTGAAGCTTTTTTTCCTAGAACTTAAGAAACAATGCGCATGACGACCCATATTTCATACATAAAAGTTAACATGAAAAACACCTAAATTTTCGAATCAAAATATTAGAGAAATACTTGGAAATATTACAATTTTTAAGCCCAGAATGCGAACTCAAACGTAAGCAATCAACAATCCAATTAAAAGATAAATAATGCAGCGTTGGGCGTTTCATTTGCAGAACAGTCCTTCGTTTGGCGGGCCCTTTGAAAGTAGCCAATAGATTGCAAGCCTTAACCGCAAGCGCAGTAGAAACAAAATCAGCATAAGGTACAGACTTATCTGAAATACGAATTTCCGTTCCACAGTCAAGCTTCAATAGGTGCACGTTGGTCTAATATGGTAGACGCGATATAGTAGTTTGTACATATATGGTTATCACTATCACATATTTCATTTCTCCAAACCTCAAATGGAATAACCTACTTGTTTTCTATCCAAGTTTTCATGGAGATGTAGCTAGTCGTACTTTACGTTCTGCTTAATAACGATACCTAGCACGTCCGGGCGTCCGTATCCAGTCGTTACGTGTGTAGGTACTTCTGCCACCGTTCTTGTTACAAGACCTACACTGCAAGTTTGGTGACTCGCCGTGGTAGGTCTTTTGGGCTTGCTGTTATGGTGGCCATATCTGCATGTGTCATAGTTTGATGAATAAGATCCTATAGTTTATGGATATTTTGGTCCCCTGTATATAGTCACGATATTGGGTGATTTCTCGGTTAGTAATTGCTCGATATTTTATCTGGGCCCCTGGATGCCCTTGAAATTTCAGGAGACTCTTTAGAAGAGTGGGTGATTGTCCAGTCATTTAAATTCCTGAAAGCCTGCTGGATAACTTGATGTAATAAAATAATACATGTGGTAATGTGTTGCAGTAAATGGCTTTTCTAATAGAAGGAAAGTTGCTTATCTCCTTTTTAAGTCACATTTTTTATTTATTTCCGCCGCGTCACGCAATCTCATAAAAATAAAACCACACAAACAAAACTGTACATCAGAGACAATTATTGGAATACAAATAGCTTGAAAATGCTAAGGCTACTATTTGTTTGCATACTTAGCGGTTTGATGTTGGTAATTGTAAGCTAATTCAAGTAATTTTGTTCACATAAATGTCGCGGTCGAGAAATAATGACTTTCTATTTACATTTTGGTCGCGCCCCAGGCTACAGTTAAGTACATATTTTGCGAAAGTTAGTGTTAGAGCTACGTTGTACTTGCGACCTCTTTGCCACATAATTGGTTTCATTGTTTCGCGAAAATGCTAAAATTACTAGAAAAAATACAAAATTATACGTGAAAAGTCATGCCACGTTCTTCCCTTCTAAACGGCAGTGTAAATCGTTCATTTTTGTTACAAAGTTCAAAATGGGATCATAGAACAGCATGTACCCTGCATACGTGAATGAACAATTAAAATAAAAATGCCGAAAGATATGAAGAAGGGATGCATTGGATGAAAAAGTAATCTAAATATGAATGTCAGATTATTATGCAATTATTGCGATTGTATTTTTTAATTTGTTATTTTATATAATAAATAGATTTTCATTTTAAATTGCCTTTTTCCAACAAGTTACTTCTCTGGCCACTGACGGCAATTCACATATTTAATTGCTCTTCTGATATTTTCACTTATTTTTCAAAGCCAGGTATAAATACTATACCAATACAAATGACTCGGTAGTCAGACAACACATTTCAAACAATTTTACATAATATATGGCGTATATAATCAAATCAATAATCAAAGGAAAATGAAAAATAATAAGGAGAACATGTACAGACGCCAGTACATACAGAAGGAGGGTTTTTACCATGGCAGGTTATTATAGACTTAGATCTATTGAGGTTTTGTTTTCATCACTTTTTTATATTCGGCACACATACGAAATGAACATCCTATATCACTCAACGAGCGGTGCATGTGCGGAAAACACGGTGAACTTTGGACTTGAAGCGCTGTAGGTTGTAGTTTTCGGGAAAGACGTTACTCGGAAGTCCATTCCAGAGCGAGGCAGTCCTCCAGACCAGCGATGACCTAGGTGTTCGTAACTGAATGGTATGTTGATGAGCAGCTTGTGTCTGACGGGTGTTTCTGTTTGGCATAACCCTGGGCGGAGTCATAAGTGACAGCTAGTTCGAACACCTTCCTTAGTAGTATCGATTGTAAAGGTAAAGAGATAGGTCCGCCACTTTTTTTCGATGTTCAAGGCAATCAAGGTCTTTAGTGAACTCTGGCATCCACAAGACCGACTGCGTTCCTCTGTATGGGGTATAATATCTTGAGCAAGTGTTAGGGTATCGAGCTACACACATGGGAACAGTGTTTCGGACATGGTCTTATCCGGGCCTTACAGAGCAGTAAAAGTTGATGAGGTGTATACAACTCTATAGAGTGCTAACTTTTGTGCTCCTGCCTTGGCGATTTTGGTGACGTGATTACGCCAAGACACGTTTTCTACGTTGATGCCCAGCAAGCTTATGGGTAAGCCCAGAGTTAGTGTTTGTCCTGTCATTGACAAGTCAGGTCCTGCGGTCTTTGCTTTTTTTGCGAAGACAGCTGCTTGAGTCTTTCCTGCATTAAACTGGGCATTGTTATCCTTACCCCATTCAACGATGACGTTCATATCCTCATTGATGGCAGCAATCTGATTTTCTCGCTCGCGTTGGAAACGGACAGCGGTCATTGGAGTCCTTGACATGAATGAAGATATAAGGGTGCTGTCGTCTGAAAAGCTGTAAATAGAATTGTTTGTCCTGTCTAACAGATCGTTGGTATAGAGCAGGAACAGTGGGGAAGAGAATATTCACCCTAGAGAAACTCAGGCATTGATTTTAAATTCCTCCGAGCTGGAGACTAAACTTAAATCAAATACTGCAAATAATAGTACCATTTGGAATGCAGTAGCTTAACCTAAGTTTAGCGGATAATATTTTAATTCGGTAAAATTTGGCTGAACCACCTCAGAATACACACTAGTGCAAGAAGACTTTTCTGTAGCTTATTTAGACACCCTTTCCATGTGAGGGTCTCATCCATAAACAGACCTAAATATTTAATTGCCTTACAATACTCTTATTGCTACTATTTTTCACCGATATAACATTTTTATTTGATTAGGTTACAAACATTTAAAGCAAGGTTTTATAATAGATTGCTCAATCAATTCAAAACCATTCTTTATTTGTTCTTTAATTACATTATATAAAGCATCAACATGTAAAAGCATAGTATCATCAGCTCAAATTTAATTATACCTTTTAGACTAGAAATAAATTGCAGTTAAAGTAAAAACAAAAATGTTACAGAGTAACACGCCTTTCGCAAGTCCAAGGGCACTAAAGCACATTTTTCTCCTCTATCAATTTTGATCTGCTAATTCGATATTTGGTCCAATGTGGCTGGTGTTATGTTGACTAACTCAAGAAGACCAAACTGTCACATGTAGAAAAAGTCTTGGCATGCCAATGTTTTATCAAACTTTGGACAGAAATATCAACACTTGCGATACAATAGAAATCGGACAGCAATTGTTGCAAACTCTTCACAACTGTTCTTACGCCCAGACAGTAACTATCTTCGCCAGATTTATTTATACAATATTGGAGAAACAGAACCACGCCACTTTTTATTGTTTGGACTTTAAAAAAGTTGCTGGATATCTCGTGTGATATCCACTAATGAAATTGATATGTTTGCCATCTAAGTTATCATTAATATGAATGAATTATTGGTTTTTGAATTTACAGGTATTTTTCCTATCTGTCAAGGTATTATCACCTCTATTCAAAATCCTAATGTTTACTATCCCTACGGGCCTAATTATTAACTATATCTATATATAGCAACATAGATACAAACAAACAACAATGCAAGCGTCAACAACTCAAGAATTATTAAACTAAAATTTGTATTTATCACTCAATTTGTGCACTGCATTTCTAAAAACCACTAATTTAGGAACAAATTGGTTATTAACTTAATCGAACTTACTCAATAACTGCTTATCAATACGGAATTAAAACGCAATCGGAGACACAATTTTAAAAAAATAATTATTGTTGACAGTGTCCACTGACAGCTTTATGTTACATTACTATAGCAACGACCTGTGCCTATTCACCGATACCGGTCTAAGCCGCCTTGTAAGCCAACTTATCTTTGATAATAATTATTATTATTACTATTAAAAAGAGATATTTTTGCATTAATTTGTCGACATTTGAAGAAAAAACAGCATGTTTTATGTGGAGGAAAAGTTACTTTTCATGGCTTGCTCTCTATTACCAGCCTCACTCCGTTCGGCTGTTAAACACGAGCGCGCCATGAAAAGTATCACTTTTCCTCCATATAAAATAATATACTATTTCATTCAAATTTCTGAGCTAGTGTAACTTAGTCTAGCCTAAATATGTTCTGGAATTCTTTTGAAGGTTTTGTAAAAGTAATCCATTTGCATAATTGATTGTCGAATTTCATGGTTAAACAATGGCTGTCTGTGCATGAGAGTAGTGTTTCTTGTTAAACACTCAATAATATGTTCATAGTTAGTGATTACGTCTACTGTTTCCGAGAAGTTTTCACTCAACTCCCGTAGTGAACATTTTACAATATTGCAATCTACAATTTTTTTTCTATAGGTTCTGCACCTAGTTTTTTGGAACTCAAGTTAAATTATCTAAATTTGTCAGTCTTAATCACTGTGTATAGAGCTAAATGTATGTTACCTTCGGCCTTTGGCGTTTAAGGAAATGATTGGTTGACTAAGTTGAAGTTTCAAGAATATTTTACAATATACAATAAGCACTTTGTTACGCTGAATTATTGAATTATTATTGTTCTTTCTGTCTTTATAAAGCCGAACCTCTAAATTAGTAGCGTTTTATTCTTTGCCTGAGTTATTATTTATTAATTATATATACATTTTTAATATTTTAACCTAAACTAACTAATGCATTTAATTCATTTATTTATTCCCTATTTTTAAATTTCATTGCTGTTAGTTTACGAGAAAAATACCTTTTCAATGTCAAGATAATGTAGATTCTATATATCGCTCACAAAAGTAATATTTATTTTATCCTAAATATACGCTTGCAGCATTCTGTAAACATGCGTATACCAATCCGCCACGGCTTAAAGTCGAATCGCATCGTGAACATGCAGATAAATGCATTTTGATGATAGAATCGTTTAAACTGTTTATGCTTCATAAAATATAGGCTGCAATAATATATTGCCATGAAATATTAATTATCTCGAGGTTGTTTTACTAAAAATAAATGTACATCAATTTAGGTTAGAAGTGTAAATTGATATGTTTGAGTTATTCTCTTACACCTTCAAGTGGAGGTTAGCCATGTAGATCTGTGACCAAAACGCTTTTCTATATAAACGAAATGATGCTAATATGCTAGTTTCATTTTAAGTTGAAGCAATCTTTGTTTGCAATTATTTGTTCAAACTCAACTAGCTTATATGCTTAGGGCGTCATTCTGATAAATAAATGTGCCTATAATTTTCTTTTGTTAAAAAAATATCTATTTACACGAAGATATAGTTTGATTAAATAAATTGGGTTCTGCGTTAATACATTGTTTCTTCATTTTTTGCTAATGATTGATATATTTTTTATTGTCTTCATGACATATACCTTCGCACACACACCGCTCGTCGAGTGCCATATAGGATCTCCCTTTAGTGCGTGTGCCACTGCCATAAAAAAACTACATGGACCAAACGAAGTAATCTCGGGTATGAAGTAATTAAATTCTTTAGGGAAGGTGCAGTGGATAAAAGTGATTTTGCTTTTCTATTATTTTGACGATTATTTCTTCGTTGAATTAGGCAATAGATATAAGTTTTAATTATCTTCTAATATAGGTGCTGCCTAAGTAGCTATACTTGTTGCGGTCACTGTTCAATTTAATCGATTTATTGCAATGTCAAAAGTTTCAGGAAATATCTAAAAATTTCGACTATTTCTCGTGATTTTGCTTTACGAAACATTGAAACTTATTCTGTTTTAAGTGAATGAAGTTGAGTTATCCATTTTATTTATTGAGAGTTTCGCTCCCACGTTTTCCATTGTTTCACCAAAAACTGCATCATTGTATAATTTAAAAAGGTTTCTTTCAAATGATGATGCAAAATAATGGTTTACAAGAACATATCGACGGTGAAATCATGAAAATTAAACATTGAGTGTAATTCACTGAATTCAGTCAATAACTCTGATGTTTACTACAGTAGATGATAATTTCTTATTTCAAGGTAGATACTTCAAGATCTCGATGAATAACATTGTTTAGATTATACCATGATGCACTACAGGTGATTATCCGTATTTTGTTCTGAAAACGTTGCGGTTTCATGATGTTGGAGTCACTGTAGATCATATGGGTCCTCATGCGCATTGTTTTTTTATGTTATAGGAAAAAAAGCTCCAGCCAATATGGGCCTTCATCCGCATTGTTTCTTATGTTCTATGAGAAAAAAGCTACAGCTCATCTTTGCAAAGGCAAATTTGATTCCTTGTTATGTTATTCGCTTTTCGAATTTTTTGGTATTTTTGACGTAAATTTTTTTTATTTTTGAAATATGAGACCTCAGGCGCATTGTTGATTGTTATGTTATCTGCTCGTCGAGAATTTTCAAACGATATATTTATTTTAGCAATTTAATATACGGAAATTTTAATCTGGGGCTCATTTTTAAACGTTCTTTAGTGAAGCAAAAAGCATGTAATTTTCAGATTTCCAATAAATCCTTGGCTTAAATCTCCATGTAAAACATTTTTTAACATAGCTGAGCCTGTTTGTTGATTATATTGGGAGGCACAAGAGTTAACATGGATATATATTTTTTTAATTTCATATAAATTTGTAATAATTATGAACAGCGTCGCATTTTGATTGGGTTAGTTTCCGTCAGCTTGGATTAATTAGGGCTAGTATAGGCCATTTTTATGTAACATGGCTCACAATATAACTTATTAAAATATTATTTATTAATGCTTAATTTAATATATTGTTAAGATATTTTATTTAGACCAATTGTACTTCAATCAAATTTCTTTTCAGGAAATTATTTCTTAGGGCAATTTTAATTTTAGTCAGTTGGTTTCGGTGAATTTTCATTCTTCATTTTCGTCTTCAGGCAACATTCCTAGAGCCGGATTATCCATTAAATCATTCGGCGTGAATTCGTATCATATTTAGTTTTAACATAAAATGCATTGCCTGTATATAAAAGTATTTCGTTTCAATAAAACTGTAGATAAACTTTATGAATATCAATTTCACAAATAGGTAGTTCGAATTCCTTCCAAGTCCTTCGATATGTTTTTTCCAATATATATATAGAACTTTGCTTTATTTATGTTTATGGTTGAAACCGAATCAATACATACAGAATTATATAGTAATACAATAGACTGAATTTCTTATTTAAAATTTCAATTTCCTATGATTTTTTTCCTATGCGTTATAGGTCACGCATTGATGAAATACCAACATTTTTTTCGTGAAAATGTATTTTTCTACGATCATTAAAAAATAACATTATTATAGATCTGCTTTCAGTTAAACAATGTCATTCATTACTCACGGGCCGTTGAGTAATATTAAAGAAGTCACTGGTTTTAACAAATTCAGGCATGCCATGACCATGTTCTTTTGTCAATTATCGTGTGTCAAACTATTTTGCAAAGATCAGATCAGACGTCAAAGTGACTGCGAGTTTAGAAATTTAATAATAATAATAATTATGGAATCCGATTCCGAAAATGAAGTCGAAATGTGTATCTACGCCCTCAGAAGTTTTAAATGCTGCAAATATAGCTACAAAGCATTTATTGCATGAAAAATATAGGAAAAAGTACGAAATGGTGTATAGCACTTTTATGGATTGGCGAGCCCGCAAAAACGTAAATTATTTTTCTGAAAATGTGCTATTAGCTTATTTTGGAGAACTTTTAGAAAAATACAAATCTTCACCATTATGAAGCCAGTACTCCATGTTAAGAAGCACTTTGGATATAAATAACAACATTATTATAGAAAATTACTTAAAGTTGAGCAGTTTTTTAAAACGAAAATCTGACGGATATCAAGCAAAAAGTCTAAAATATTCACTCCAAATGAAATTAATAAATTTATAAATGAAGCAGATGACCGTATATATCTTGCAACATAGGTAAAAAAGTTAATTATTATATAGTATTTGTATTAAGTATGATGATGTATTATTTATTTAAATGTAAATACATAAAAGGGAAACGGCGATAATACTT
The DNA here is from genome assembly GCA_016904865.1 of Pissodes strobi. NCBI lineage: Eukaryota > Metazoa > Arthropoda > Insecta > Coleoptera > Curculionidae > Pissodes > Pissodes strobi. Next base: position 800,690 of record MU181917.1, read on the forward strand.
AATATCTTAACATTTATTCCTGCTGAAGTACATCCAATTTATCTTCCCAAAAGGCACGTTTGGTTAGTTTGGGTTAGTTTCTACTATCAAAAGTATTTTAATATTATTATTATTATTTCATGTTAAGTTCAGTATTATATTTTGTCAATATTGCCCAACAAAATTGTATTTAATCTTGGCTATGACTCTCTTTTTTGATCGGCCCTGTATAGTGATCGTAGAAAAAGTATAGTATTCTACTCGCATGTAATGGCCATTACTGACTCGGATGAATTACGGCCCTCGCCTTCGGCTCGTGCCGCAAACTTCATCCTCATGAATAATAGCTATCATTACATGCTCGTTGAATAATATACTATTATCATCTGGCATTGTGTAATGTGTGTGCATTAACTTACTTCCTATGCATGTTCTAGCTGTAAAATCTGCTGAGATATTAGTGTATAATTTATTCATGGATTACAAGAATATCAATATTTTGAGTGTTAGTCTATATTGAACCTAATAATATTATATTTGGTGGTCTATTAATACATTATTACATTATTTATTACCAGTTTATTTTAGTATAATAATATGCCTCCCTCTCTAAATATTATACCAGAAATAATACATATGGGAAAATAATATTGACAATAAATAAATTATTACAGCAAATTCTGTCTATCGTAACATTTTTTAAACTGGTTTGTATCAACTAGGAACTATGTATAATAAAACAGACAAAGATCTAAACTGCTGCTCACTTGAAAAGCATAGCTATGGTAGTACTTAATTCCAAATGAAAAAAGGATTATTTAATACGTTTTTCAAAATATTAGGGCACATTTTATAAAATGACTGACGGAAAAATTTAAATCCACAATATACAGGGTGGACAAAAGTTTACAAAATATTAGTAAAGCAAAACTAAGTTTTACAGGGTGGCTCGAATTCGATTCTATGCATGGACATCACAAACACCGTAAGAAATAGAGTGTCAGGCAAAATTAGGCATTGAGAACTACGAAGAGTTTCGAGCGATTGCGTTGGATATTTCGAAGACATTCGACAGAGTTTGGCAAGACAAATTGCTAAACAAACTGCCGTCCTTCGGACTGCCAGCCTCTCTCTGCAGCTGGCTTACCAGTTTCTTTAAGAACCAACCGGTCTCTGCACATTGCAGTTGATGGGTACATCTCAGGACGCAATACTTTTACCAGTTCTGTTCCTCATCTATATTAATGACAGTCCCTTTGTCTTCCAATTTAGATCAGAAAACCCTTTACCAATGACTGAGACTTATCACCGCAGACAGGAACTTACTACAGCAATTAATCAATATCTGGAGAAAGTTTAAACTTGGGGCGACAGAAATTTGGTCGTTCAATGCAGCAAAGACACAAGCAGCTACGTTTACCAAGAGAGCCAATACGGCGGGCCCTGACATCATTATGGCAGGATCGACATTCCTTCATCCTCGTCAATCGGGCTACTGGGTGTCTCGTTCAATAGCAATATGTCCTGGCATGACCGCGTTGCTAACATCGCAAAATCAGCCTTGCAGGTGGTACCATGGGTACCAAATCTGGTACCTCGGTGGGTATCATCAGTTAGCACCATCAGATAGCTCTTGGAAAGTTAAGATAGGAATGTGGAATTCAGTTTACTCCATCTTTAATGGTCTTCCTGCTACCAAGGTGAAAATTGGCCAAAGTACCGATTTTCAACTGTTTATAGCTGTGAAACTACTAACTCTAGAGGTATGACATCATACATGAAATATGCTTAGAATTTTAAGTAGAGCAAAAAATGTAATAAAATATAGGGTGTTTCATTTAAAAAAGTGTAACTTTCTTTCACCATCCTGTATATAAAAAGTGATGATTAAAACAATACAAAAAAAAATAAAGATCATTTTACTAGGAATAACTTTTGTATTTAAATATTTTTCCAAACCCCGTAGTTTTCGAGATAAGGTATAGGCCCCTCTTAAACGGGCCACCCTGTACATTACTCTTGCAAAAGTACGTTTTCGGCCATGGAGGCGTTCCGCACTTGGCTAAAGTCTAGTGCTAAATAATCATCTCGTTTCAAAATTATTATTTCAACACTAGTTATGTAATATACAATAAAAAGTTATTGAACTCCAATTCTAGAAAATATTTGTATTCGTAATAAATGACAATAATAAAATAAAATACGATTTCTCACGTTACAGCAATGTAAGCTATAATTTAAGAACACTAAACGTAATGAATTTATTTCGTCTTTTGTCTTCTTGGCAATTAACTAGAGCCATTGTGCTAAATAGAGTCTATTATTAACTTGTAGGTGACACTGTTACAGGCCGATAGATCGTCGTATCAGAGACACCCATTTTCTATTGTGTGCCTTACTTCGATCGATCATTTATTACGAAGAAATATATATCGGGTTTCTCCTTTTCCCTATATATCAAATTGTACTTCAATTTATAGTAGCTCTAAATAAGATATAAAGCAGTTAAGCTCCAGCCTACAGTAAAATTGCATTAGCAAAATTAATAATTTTTAGAATTTGATTTCAACTTTCAAGCAAAGATCGACAGACTTGCATTCATTTAAAATCTCTACATATATGGTTCGTCTGCTAAACTATTGCTCGTCTATTCATATTATTCTTAGTTTTATCTTATGCATCGACTTTAGAAATAGTGCCTTTCCTATGAAATAATTCAATAATATTAATCATCGGTGGGTAGTAGAATTCCTAACTTATTATTTAACATTTAAGGAAGTAGTTAAGTCTTGATCTCGACCTTTAAGCTAATATTGACAGCTAGTTAACATTTTTTAATACGGATTCTCCACTGTCATGTACTCTTACTATATTATTACTTAATTTTGCCTTATGCATCTCTTGTACATAGACAGATGAAGGCAATATACGATAAGCGAGTGGTACTAGCCCCCTTTCTAGCCAAATCGCGGGTTAAGGCACTTAAACACAAAGAAATCCCCCCAACCATCTGCAACTGGATCCAATGAAACCTAAAGTATAGGACAACAACTGCCATCATAGGTGCGAATACGGTTACGGCGCGAGTGGGGAGGGGCTGCTCTCAAGGAGGCGTCCTATCACCACTACTGTGGTGATAGTTGTGTCTATGCTTGCAGACGACTTAGTCAGGAAAAGGAACATGGGCTATGTTTCAACAAGAGCACAAAAGACCATGAACATAGTAGGCAAATGGTGGAAGAGAAGGATCTGTCAGTTAATCCGCTGCAAACCACAATTTCTGGTGGTATAAAATGGTGGTAAGACCCATGCAAGCCTATGGCTCTATAGCCTGGGGCATAAAGGCCAGCCAAACAGGTGCAATCAGGCAACAAGAGGACTTACAAAGGCTGACATGTCTGTGCGTCTGGAGGGCGATGGGAACAAACACAACTGCAGCATTGGAAGTCCTGCTAAATCTACCTCCATTACATATCCTTATACAGAGGAACATAAGAATGGTAGAATACTGGCTTGCAAGCAAGGCAGCAAGTCCATCATTGAATGCGAAAGGCCCACAAGCTGGAAACTAGAGGACAGCGAGGAGATCAAGTATCTCTTCGAAATATCATCATGATAGACCCTTCTCAATAACAATTGTAATCAGAGAAGTATTTATAAAAGCAGACCAAGCATGGTATACCGACGGCTCTCAGACCAGTAAGGGGATGGGAGCCGGAGTCCAAGGACCAAGGTCAAATATCTCCTTAAACATGGGCAGTCAAGCCACAGTGTTCGCAGAGGTCGCGGCAATTCAACACAGCGCCATGAAAAGAAATTGAATACTAGAAAAGGGAGGGTAGTCATATAATCTGACAGTCAGACCGCTTTAAAAGCACTTAGTGCACATATGGTCAGATCTAGACTAGTTAAAGACTGCATAAGTGCCCTTGAAGAGGTCGGTCGTAACAATAAGCTTACCATTGTATGGGTAACGAACATTTTTATTCGAAATATGAACCTTTTTTCAAAAAATTAGAAAAGTTTTTTACAACCTTGAGCGCCTATAGAAGCCAAAAAATATGCTATAAAAAACTGGTAACTTCAAGATTTATAGTCATTTCTGCTCTATTGAATAGCGAAAACCGCACTTTCCTATCGTATGTGCTTATATTTTTCAATCGCGGATTTTTGAGACTCTGCAGTTTAAAACTTTTTTTCGCGAAGTTTTTGTGAAAAACTGGAAATCCAGACCGACTAGAGGACAACTGATAACTTTTTCGTCATCTACGCTATCAAGTTAGTTAGTAAACACATTTTCATTGATTTTTTAAAGAATATTTCGAAAATTTTATATCGACAAACAGATTTTTTAAATTTTCGGGAAATATAACGTTTTCTAATTCGATACTTTTACTTTCGGACCTTCTGAATTCGAAAACGAGCACCGTTTTCTATTGAAATGGTTAGTCTTCGAAATATAAGCCTTTTTTCAAAAAATTAGTCCAGTTTTTTAAATTTTCTAACTTAATTGTGAGCGCCTGTTTCTAGAAGCCATAAATTATGCGATAAAAACATGGTAATTTCTAGATTTATAGAGTCATTTCTGCTCTATTAAATAGCGAAAATCGCAGTTTCCTATCGTATGTGGTTATATTTTGAAATCGCGATTCTCTGAGGGTCTGCAGTTTTAAACTTTTTTTTTCGCGAAGTTTGTGTGAAAAACTGGAAATCCAGATCGACTAGAGGACAACTGATAGCTTTTTCGTCATCTACGCTAGTAAGCTAGTTATTAAACACATTTTAATTGATTTTAAAAATTTTCCATTTTTGAATGAAAGTATCGAAAATTTTATATAGACAAACATATGTTTTTAATTTTCTGGAAAAATTATATTTTCTGATCCGATACTTGTACCTTTGCATCTACTGAATTCGAAAATGAGCACCGTTTTCTGTAGAAATAGTTAGTTTTCGAAATATGAACCTTTTTTCAAAAAATTAGTCTAGTTTTTTACGTTTTCTAACTCAACTTTGAGCGCCTTTGGAAGCCATAAATTATGCTATAAAAACCTGGCAGCTTTAAGATTTATAGAGTCATTTCGGTTCTATTGAATAGCGAAGACCGCAGTTTCCTATCGTATGTGGTTTTATTTTTGAAGCAATTTTTTCAGTTTGCAGTTTTAAACTTTTTTTCTGCGATATTTTTGTGAAAAACTAGAAATACAAATATACTAAAGGAAAACTGATAATTTATTCATCATCTACGCTAGCAAGCTAGTAAACATATTTTCATTGATTTTAAAAATTTTCGATTTTTTCAAACGAAAGTTTTATACCAACAAATCGATTTTTGAAATTTTCTGGAAAAATAACATTTTCTGATCCGATACTTAAGAAAAACGTACGGTTTTTACAATATTTAACTCAACTTTGGGCGCCTATAAGGACCTGGTAATTTCGAGATTCATAGAATAATTTTTGCTCTATTGAATGGTAAAACTGCAGTTTCCTATCGTATTTGGATATATTTTCGAATCGCGAATTTTGGAGGTGTGCAGTTTAGTATGTTTCTTTCGCGAAATTTTTGTGAAAAATAGAAATCGACTATTCAAGTAGATATTCGAATTATTTGACTAGTCGAATAAAATACCAAACGATTATTCCAACATTAGTAGGTAGGTTGTTCGTATTCCTAACTAATTAACTTTGATTTACCTAGCTATTGTAATCTAAACTGCTGCATACGAAAAAGCTATAGTCCAGATTTTAATATAAGCACAGGTTTTCTTTTAATATTTTGCACCATACCTGGAGAAGTCATTTGCAGACTACAAATTTTTCGTACGCGTTTCAAGTGAACAGCAGTATATGTAGCTACGATAAATTGCATAATATATTGCATTAATCTAATGGATATCCTATTATTAGAAACGAATTAGAACATTGCACTAATGGATCTCTGTTGTTATAAATAAATGGTTTGAGATGGGATAGTATTACCTTCGGACTTTGGAGTTGGATATAGAGAGCAGGCACTAGTGGCCTGAGGAGGCACATATTTAAACTGACTTAACTTTGAAAGAAGAAGCAATAGACAAATTGAAATTTAAATTAACAATTATTAGAGTTAACGATGGGTAGATAATATTTGATTTTCACTTCAATTTTATGAACGTCTGGCTTCGATTATAATCCCAATAGTTTCCGACAACATCGAATGGCTGATTCCAAAACTTGACATATCCGAACAAATTGGTACTGTGACTGGATGCACACTCAAAGGTATTTAGATGCAAATCAGTTCCATTGATGACATGTACAAACAATATCTTGTTTAATATTGCCGTATTGATACCCGACGCAAATTGCCACTATTGACAAATTGGCGGCGAAGCATTGAATACTAATAATAACGCGGGAAACCCGAACTAATATGGGCTGAATAAGCGAGATTTATTGCAATTTAGATTCTCTGCTGAGATGGTCTTATATTATTATATCATAAGATCTAATGAACTTTTGTATTTTTCTATAAAGTGTTCGAGACAAAACTTGTTTAGCAGTTGATATGAAAGTCTCTAGCTTTTAAAAATAAAACAATTAAAATTTTTAATTCATCTCTAATAACACTTATATCAACCACTATACATTCAAATGTTTGCATGTTATTTATATTCAGTGGTTCTTAACAGCATGTAAATAATTAGCCTTTAGTTAAGTTTAATCCAAAAGTCCCTATAAACGCATGCCACACAGGGTGAAATTGTTTATGGCGGTTGCCCCTGAACATTGTTTCGGAATTTGGAGATATCTTCATCTAGAAATAGAAAATGAAAGTTTTTATTAAATTTAAGTTAGCTGTGATATTAATTGCCCCACAAAAAAAGAAATAATATTGAAGGCGCATAAAAAAACTCTTAATTACCATAAGTTATGAAGCAAATGCACGACTTAAAAAATGTTTGCAAGAAGACATATCATATAGGTATTTTAAGTCCTGACTGGTTTGGCCAATATAAATACCAGAAATTGCAGAAACAGAAAATCATTAAAAAATACGTTTTAGAATAGATGCTATAAATCTAAAAACTGATACAAAATAGTTAAGCTAAATTTACAGAGATTACTTTGAAAAGCTAAAGTATGTCCTTTTTGAAACTTGACATTATTGATAAATCTGAAAGGATCTTTAATTTTGATGAAAATGGTTGTAAGTTAAACATCATCAGCAAATGATTCAAGTCCAAAAAGAAGCAAAACGAGTGCATTAAGTTGCCCCTGGGCATGGTGAGAACGTTACGGTTGTAAAGATAATAGCGGTTGAATTCTACCTGCCATTGTTTTTAAGGGTCAAAAACTATTTTCCAACTCAAGCCACCAGGAAAGCGTCTCCTAATTTTCGATGGAGCTTCTTGCCATTTAGACACAGCAATCGGCGAGACAGTAGATGCTCACGAGATCATTCTATTTTGAGTTCCCAGTGCACCCAGGCACTTCAGCCGATAGACAAGGCAGTATTTAAATTATTCCAGTATTACTGAGATGAGGCAGTCCTTCTATACTGCACTCGACACAAGGTTCGTGCGATTCAAAAACAAAGTTTTCGAGGAAACTTCTCCACCGTTTGAAATAATTCTACGAGTCGACAAAACATAACATTAGGTTTTTACGCTACCAAAACAGAACGCGAATAAAAAAAGATCTTCTAACATCTAAGCTACTCGGAAAAACAACAAACATAAAAGGAAACTTTCTACATCAAGTAGTTCCTCGGGGGGATGATAATATGTCCGTTATATATGAAGTTCTAACTGAAAGCTTTTCTTCGGATAATGAAAATGATGATGGTGACATAAAGAAATGATGGAACCGAGTGCGTTAAAGAAGAAACGAGAAAATTTTAACAATTAATAAAGGTGATAAAAAATGACTGTAGATTTAAAGAAAATAATCCAACAGAGACAAAAACACCCCAAAAAGGTCGACGAGGAAAGCACTAAAGGGTAAGGCTTTAATAGTTAAAAAGCATTTTTCTCACAAAACATATTAAAAACAAGGTCACTGTCATCTGCAAAACTGTAAACAGGATTATTTGTTTCGGTCAGCAGGTCATTAATATACAGAGTTGGCGAAAATATTGCGTCCTGAGGCTCGCCCGCGTTAATGGTGAATGTGTCTGAGATGTGTCCATCAATTGCAACGTGTAGAGATCGGTTCTTAAAGAATCTGGCAAGCCAGGTGCAGTCCGAAGGACGGCAGTTTGTTGGGCAATCCGTAGCAAACTATGCGTAGTTCTCAATTGACCTACTCCATATATGAGTGACATAGGCCAATATATCTTCTGTCGATCTCATTTACGAAAGCCGTATTGATTATCGCTGATTAGTCTGTTGTTCTCGAGGTACTTGAGTAGTTGCTGATTGACTACACACTCCATGAGATTATGGGAAGCAAGGCAATTGGGGGATAGTTTGAGGGCGTGGTTTTCTTGGCCTTTTTGTGAACAGGTTGCACTAGAGCGACTTTCCAAGAAGATGGGTATATCCGTTTTCGGTAAGACAGAGGAAAAGGTTATAAAAAACAGTTCTTTAACACGATGGCAGATATTATGTCCGGTCCTGATGCCTTTTCGTATCTAGTTCTTTAAGGATTTTACGGATATCACGGTGACTTCTGCCATGGTAGGGTTGATGTTCGATTTGGTGGGGAGATCCTTGCCTTGGGGGACGTCTAAGGTAGAGTGCGATGAAAACATTTTGGCGAGTAAATTTGCTTTTTCCGAATTTGTAGTCGCCGTGATGCCACGTTCGTCTGTCAAAGATGGGAGAGACGTTTTTGTAAAGTTATTACTTACTGACTTTGCTACCGATCAGAAATTACTGGAGCCACTGGAGCATGGCAAAAGTGTATTCCTGATCCTTTGATTGTGTTTGTCCTTAGTTTAGTCGATCTCGTTTGAATTCGTTTCTCGCTTCGACAAAATAATTGCGATTTTCAGCGGTGATATTTTGCTGCCAGTACTTGTAGGCTTGCTGTTTCCTACCTATAGCTCTTTTGCATCTTCTGTTGGACCAGGGATTTCCTTTTAGCGATAGCTTGATGGAATTTGGGATGTATGCTTCCATTCCTGAGGAGATTACTTGCGTAATATCTTCGCAGCAGACCGACGGGTCATCAGTGCCAAAGCAGACGTCGAGCCAAGGAAAATCTAGGTAGAACTCCCTTAGATCGTCGTAGTTTGTAGAATTGTAATGCCAGATTTTGCGAGGCAATGGTGGATCCTTCTGTACAAGTGGCAATTCACAAACCGTTGTAATAAGTTTGTGGTCGGAAGTACCTAATGGCGGACCAACTGTAACTGTGTACTGGTCAGGATTGGTGGTTAGAAAAAGACCCAGGAGTGCGGCGAATTCGCCCCTCTCTGAGATGCCAGTCGGTTCGTCTACAAGTTGAGTAAGCCCGCAGCTGTTGGCAAATGCTTCAGCTTCTCTACCTCCGCTCCGTTGTCGGTCTTGTTGTGATGTTTGAGCCCGTTGGTGTTGTGGGCATTGAAATCTCCCAGAACAATTATTTCTGAATTGGGGTGATCGACCTGTATTGAGTCAAAGTCAAGGTTGTTCGGTTCGTGTGTTTCCTCGCGGTGACATGAAAGGTCGCTTCGGACCAAATTGCATATTCCGAATTTATGTCTAAAATGGGGTGTGTAAATCGTAACCAGGATACAGGTAGTTTACTGTTGTTCTTGTAGAACATACTTGTGTTTCTGTAAGGGCTATTATGTGTGGTCTATTTGCTTGTAGATGTTGTTTTGCAGAAATCTATTTTAAATTGGTTCGGTATATTTGCTGTCTGGGAAATGCAGAACGAAGGGCTCCCGGGACAACCCGGCGCGGCGCCCGGAGATCCGAATGGCAGGGCAGTTTGCCTCCGGAATATTTTGATACTGGAAGCACCATCATGTCCATATATTCCTGCTATGGAACCCGGAGCCACCAGCGCGAAAGCGGAACCTGATTCGAAGAAACCATTTAGCGCTTCCCAGTTCTGGTAGGGTGGCCTTTCACCGGACGATGCAAGTAGGCCTATGCATCTACCACCTAGGACCGCTTCCACTGGAAGTATCGTCCTCAGACTCATTCCTTTGGTGGTCCCTAGTCTGACAGGGATAATAATGAGGTTTGTTGAGTCACTCCCCAGTGATCAGCTTCAGACTTTGTACTTTAATGTTCTCCAGTCTGGAGGAGAACGATGGGACTTGATGGGCCAGATCCCGTGGCAAACCCGAAATGACGAGGGCGTCACTCTCCGTAATCAAACTGCTCTCACCAGTTTGACGGTCCTGTCTGCTAATACAATGCAACCCCTCTTTTCACAAACTGTCATTGATCAACTCCAGACTTTGTACTTCGGTGTTCTCCAGCCTGGAGGAGGACGATGAGATTTGATGGGCCATATCCCATGGCAACTCGGATTGGTGGGGGCGCCACTTCCCGTAATCAAACTGCTCCCACTAGTTTGATGTACTTATAAGCTAATACAATGCAGCCCCCGCTTGCCACAAACTGTCATTGGTCATCTCCAGACTTTCTACTTCGGTGTTCTCCAGCCTGGGGGAGGACGATAGGATTTGGTGGGCCACATCCCGTGGCAACTCGGATTGGTGGAACGTCAAACTGCTTTCACCAGATTGACTGCCAAATAGATTCATGTTTCTGTTTTATATAGCTTAGCGCGTTTTTTAATAAGCATATTGTCCTTATGATTTAGGTTCTGTTACAAACGTTGTTTGTTTTCAATGTTTTGTAGCCTTATTCTAGGTGTTATATTTTTTGCAGGTAACATGTGTTGTTAATATATACAGTAATCATATTAAAGGCATGAGTTTTTAATATATCCGGTGACACTATTTTGTAAAAACGTTACAAAGAAAGTTTTCGCCTTTAATCGTATCTATTTTGACACCTTGATGTTTTACTTGTTGTTGTTTCTACTTTACCTTAACATGGGGTATATTCCATACACCTCCCTTGCCATCTCAAAACCACAATAAAAATTTCAAAAAATGGACAGGCACTTAAAATGTTTCTGTTGTAATATACTTAATATCTCTTTAAACAGTGTCATACTGTTAAGGAGTTCCATTTCTCATACGAGAACGAGAATAACTGTAAATGTCAGTCTGGACCCAAGTTAAATAGCGTTAGACCGAACAGAGGAACTACACTGATTATTACATTTCCCTTCCATTAGCGTAAAAGGGAAACCCACTTTCCCTGGAAAATCCTTAATGTTCTTTTGCTAAACTATGCCTTTTCTTGTAGAAAGGGACCAAAGTAAAACTTAGCACCCAAACGTTAAATTCATTTGGGATTGGGATATTGTTTTAGCACGCTCAAAGCCACTAAAATGTCGGTTTTTGTTACACTTCTAAATAATTACAAATATATTACAATGGATAAGAGTATCTTTAATTCTGAAATATTAGAGAAGGACTCTCCTGCAAAACATCAGGACTTTCTTATCAATTTTCTCAGACCAAAAATTCGCAAAATAATGAAATGAGAAACGCGTAGTTGTGTTTAATATAATCATGCTTATTTAGAAACTCAAGCTCTAGTCTCTAAAGGATAAAAACTATATTTGATGCAAAATAGTATATCAGAATTTGGCTATTCGCTATGTGGGCTTCTGGGTGGGGAGAGGGTGAACCACTGTAAGCGTCATTGTCAGTGGCAAAGGCTTCAAAGGAACGTTTACGTCTGATATATGTAATATCATTGTTTAAAGTAAAATTTTATGTAGACAATTTCCAATAAAATCGGCAAAAACCGCTGCTTATCGCTCGAAAACTCTGGCTTATTTAATCATCTTTGTATCGTTTGAAATGCGATTTCAGGCAAATAAATCTACTTACCTACGACAAAAACTAGCCGCCTCGATATGATAAAAGCAAAATTTAACATCGAAATCTGCCATAAAATCCACTAAAAATCTAATAATTACCAAATATCTTCACTTTTCCGATCCTGACCCATTTTGTTAGCTTCAAACATTTTCAATTAGATTTCAGACAATTATATGCATAAATATACATATTCTAACCTAAATAAAATATTGAAAGAAGTATTTTTTCAACTTTCCCACAATGCCTCAGAAGCAAAGTGTTTTATGCGGACTTATAAAATTGCCGAAATATTGGAAATTTTGGTTTTAAGCTGAAAATCAAAAAAATACTAATTCGACATGTTCAATCTGATCGATGCAAATTTTTGGTATGCTCTGCTCAATATCTTTCTCTGTTCGAAAGTGTGGTTGCTCCAGATTATTCGGTTTTCCCGTAATCAAATATTGATGTCTGGTCAAAATCGAAATGGCGAAAAGTTTAAATTCAACTAGCTCACTCTGTATCAAAGGCATCATTATTTCCAATGTGTCTTCTAATACTGTTTTGGCGTAGATTATCGTCAAGTAGTTTTTATAAAAAACTATTTTGTTTTTGGCCTTAATCGATGTTTTTACATTTTTCCTGAAAAGTCCTTTTTCCCGAGTTTTCTCCTAGAAGTACCCTATCAGTATCTCAGTTTTTGCGATCCTCGCGACTTTTTCGGCGCTAGAACGACCCAAAGTAGCCTCTTATCATATTTGGCAATGTATAAAAATGTTATTGGGTTTGCCGATTACTGACACCAGATGCCACTTACGGATGTTGCACATAGCGAACAGCGCCCAGCCGCTATAAAAATTCTTCAGAAAGTCAATTTTAGACACTTCAATAAATATTCTTATTAAACGCTGCCGAGTTTTATTTTTTTACAGGTACAGTTCAAAAATAAAGTTGGCAAAGACACATAAGAGACCCGCACTATATATAGACATAACATATTCCTTTATCCCTTACAGTAATAAAATGCACCAAAATTTGTATCGGTCTATCAAAAAGTATAATTCTATTTCTAGGTTGGAAGTAAAGTATATCCAGGCCAGCCGGAGATAACTTTATAGAATAGGAAATGAATCCAATATCCTGTCGATTAAAAAGGTTGACATTTCAAGAAGTAGGAAATCTAATATTTCTTTACTGTGCATGTTGACTTATTGCTGGAATATATATGGAATATTTAATATACATGGAGAATTACTTGGAGAAAACTGGCCAAATTTTATTATGAAATATTTTTGCATCAAGCGCCAAATATAAAAAGCCCATAGTATATTGTGCAAAATAGCACTTTATTGTCAAAAAAGCAATTCAAGCAAGAGGGAAAATCTTCTTATTTTTTTTACGGCAGTGGCACACACACTAAAGGGAGGTCCTATGGCGCTCGACGAGCGGTGTGTGTGTGTGCAAAGATGTTGATTGACACAGTTCTTGAATAGTTGTAGGTTGTAATTAGGGGGAAACAGATATCCTGATGGCAGTGAGTTCCACAGTGATGCAGTGCGCCAGACAATGGAGTTCTTGTGAAGCAATGTTCTAGGTGTTTCTCCGTAATTACTGGAAATAAACTAGATTTTAATAATCATGCAAATCATAAATTACTAAAAATGAAGGTTAGGACCTTGTGATCTTCCGCGAGGATACTATTATGTCCCAATTTTTAAAGAATGTGCTTATAAATCATGTTTATCTCATTTTAAAACATCATACTGTCCCAAGTTAGTAAAAATTGGCAGTATTATATCTCAAAATTATAGAAAATTATCGCGTCGAAAATACTGCTTGGAAGGTATAGGTACTATTCTAAGGAATTTTGTAATATGATATAACAATTATATCCTACCAAACAATATTAGGGGACGAACCATTTCCTCCTATAAGTTGTAGGAGGTAATGGACGAACGCCTAATATTGAGCAGGTTCCTAAAATCGGCCTATAGTCAATGTTAAATGAACAGTGAGTATACATTTTTAAACAGAATGTAAAATTATATTAAGCTGGTTGCCGAATTTTCAAGAGCTTTTTGTAAAAAGGTATTTCTATTTTGTTCTAATTTTGTGTACTTGTAGCTTTTGTACAGGGTTAGCCAACGAGGACTAGACAAGGCGATTTTTTTGACTTTCCCTGTACTTTTATAAAAAAAACTGGAATAGCCATCTTATGAAATTTTCTCCCGCGAATTCGGATATGTTCAGCAAAAAACAACTGAACATCAAATAAAAGTGCTAGGGGTCACTTTGATATGTTTTTAAATGGAACACCCTGTATATTACTAAATTTTTTGACTCTCTAGAAAAATCTAAACACATTTTGTGTATAATATCACATACCTATCTTTAGCTGTTTACTAAATACTGACAGTTGAAAGTCGGGCATTTTGACACTTTGACAGGCTCTAAAATCTAAACCGCACGAGATAAGAAAAAAACGGTTTGCACATTCCTATCTTGGTTTTTCATAAGTTATCGAATGATTAGTAACTTTGAATTTAACCGGAGGTTTAAAAGTTCCGACGGGCCTTCTGTAAGTAATAAAAATATTACTATTTAAAAAAAAATTAAAAGATGATCAATGCTCGTGGAGCTATGACGAGTTCCACCGAGATTAGTATTATTGTACATTTACCAGTGATCCACCGTAAAAATATTTTCCCGGCAGGTTAGAATGCAAGGCCTTGTAGCAAGCTGTAAAGTGAGTGCGCAATTTTACCCGCTGCTCAAGTAACCGGAGAGAGGTAACACTAAAATATTAAGCACTTAGCTTTCTAGGAGGTTTCACGTTCAGGTGAACTAAGACTGCCTGTTCCGGAACCAGACTGTGGGGAACACCCTCCGACGTCCGGCACGTCTCGCCGGTCCAATGGACGTTCTGGTCACACCAGGCAAGCAAGTTCAACTAAGCCAAATTTACAGCAGTCCAGACAGGTAGGCAAACCATCAAGTTCCTGCCTGGTGAAAAGGCTTCCAAACTCTCGCCCGGGGAAAGGACAACCAGATTCCTGCCCTAGTAACAAGTCACAACGATATGTGAATCGATTGTTATTATAATATGATCTCTTCAAAAAAAAATCAGCAGAGTTTCAAATTTCATATTTAACAGACAGGGTATTTCCCCTTGTTATTTGAAATCAAAAATCAAAAATGAACCAAAAGAAGAAAGAACAAAGATTAAATGAGATTAGAGCACCACCGTAACAGTACATTAGAGCAATCGAAATATTTGCAACTATAACTTAATTTTAGTTATGCAAAAAAACTAAATGGGTTCAGTTCGCCCAAGGAAAGCCAACATCATCAGTTAAAAATAATATTACAGTCTTTAGAAAGAGGAAATAAGCAGTCCAATAATTCGGACCGAGTTTGGCACCGCAAAATAAACGTACATAATCGTTAAAAGCAGTAACAGTAGAGATACTTGGCGGGCTCACGGGCCTCCACCGCGTGGAGGGATGCGCAGTAGCAAAAATCGCTCACGTGGACTACGTCATTTTTAAAGGCGTGGCATCAGATAGTTGACAGATGACAGATGACAAACGACAGATGACAGATGACAGATGACAAACGACATATGACAGATGACATTTGACAGCTGACAGATGACATTTGACAGCTGACAGATGACTGTTGATGACTTGCGCAGTGGTAAAAACCGCTCACGTGGGCACCACCTGTTTTTAAAGCGCAACATGCGATGAATTACAAGTGACATTTGACAAATGACAGCTGACAAATGACAGGCCACGCATGAGCGATTTTTGCTACTGCGCATCCCTCCACGCGGTGGAGGCCCGTGAGCCCGCCAAGTATCTCTACTAGTAACTAACAGCAATAAAGTAAATAAAGATAAATGAATGTAATTAAATGGGTCGGTCCTAGTCTGATACAGATAAAGTCCATCCCAAATTGATAAAAGAGTTCAAGCATGATAAAAAAAATGAACAAAAACAATAAAATAAACTTTAATAAAAAATCATACTAAATGAATTAGACATATAAATGGTCTATTGACCTTCCATATTATTATCAAGTATAAAGCACAACTTTTCCTGAATTTTAACAATTCAAAGAAAAGTTCAAGTACGGTCCACATAAGGAACCAAATGCAGCAAAATATAATTGAATAAAAACATCGCACTAAACTAGTTTGGCAAATAGATAATCCGAACGACTTTCCAATATTAATATCAAAAAGATAGCGTGCCTCCACCTTTAATTTAATAAATCGAGAACGAAGTTCAAGAAAGTAAACGACAATGAACGAAAATACGCATAAATAGGTACTCTACATTATACATGATCTGAGGGCTTCCCTTAGTACGGCAACTAATAATAACCGCAGCTGCATTACCTAACCCCTAACAACCGAATTTCCCGGTTTAGTGTCTAATCAATAATTGAAATCAAAAACCCACGCGAATATCTAGAAGTTGACTGCAAGAATAAATAATAAAATTAAAAATAAAAACCATATCTCCCTATTGCAATGATTCTAACTTCAGTAGGATACTAATTTCCAAGAAATTAGCGGTTTAGACATTAATCGCAACTTATGGCTGTAAAAAAATAGTTGCCTTTGATAAAGCGAAACAGAAATTAATGGTTAAATTAAACTTAATAAATTACCCTCGTAGCTACATTGCCTCGGAAAGGTCAAGCAAATCAAACTACTAAATTACCAAAAATTTACATTACATTTCGTCGCAAATAAAATAACCTCTCATAAACGGAGGGCGAAACTACGCGGCCCAAAAAAAACGCCAAGGACTACAATGGCTACCTATGCCAGAAAAAAGCCAATTACAAAAATCCTCGCTTGGTGAGATTTTTCCCGTATCCACAGCACTACAACTTAACGGTGACAAATCGCAATGGCTAATACGGGAATCACTACGTTGTTAGCCGACAAAATCCACCACAGATGCCTCGGCTTAAAACAAATTTTCAAAATAGACTGAACAACAGAAAGGCTTCTCTGGAAAAGGAACCGTACCTACCAAGCCGGACAAGGTGTCGACTCGCGCTCCGAAAGAAGAGGTCCAGCGCGCAGGAAATTTTACTGCGGCGTTTCTCGACGCTCCAATCAAACAGATTCCTTAGATCACGCGGGACAGAAATAAAATCGAATTCAACATCGAAATTAGATTTCGTACTTCGAACGAAAGCAGGAATAGTACCGGGGCGTACTAAAAGTGCACTTCTAGTTAATGACCAAAACGGGATGTCACAACTACTTTATATTAAAACTTTGGAAACGCGACTATGTGGTGCCACTCGGTGTCCCCACGGCGTGGCCCGTCTGTTCTTGCCTGGATTCTGGCCCTAAAGATATCAGTTTGGCATAAGCAATGTTTCTTCAAATTCTTTTTAGTTTTTCTTAAAAAAACAAACGTGTGTCTCCCTATTAATCAGTTTAACGTGAATTTTTAAGAACGGTTATATCAGATCTATTGTCAATGTTCAGGAAAATCAAAATGGTTTATTCCATCCATGGTAAAAATGGTACAATCTATCAAAGGAAGTAACGAGAATGTTCGAGCAACCGCATAGTCGACATTCTGAAAAAAGGAATCCGATGTTCCTATAATATAAATGGTTACCAAATTCGACGATACTGGATCAGTGGGACAACAACAATGCAAAGAGGCCTAAAACCAAGCAAATTTTATCCATTCAAAATACAATTATAATTAGTTCAAGAACTGAGCGATAATGATTTGCATCGCTGACTCCAAATCTGTGAAGTAATCAGTGAGAATATTAACATTAATTCAATCTATTTTTCGACATCTGTTTTGCAGATGTGTTCATTTTAGGTTAACAACATTGCCAAAAGGCACAACTGCTGATAATGGACAGAAGAAAATCCCATCGTATTACATAAATTATATGCGCATCATCCTCAAAAGCTAAATGTTTGAGTTTGCTTGGGTTAATCGGCTCCTTCTTTACACAAAAATCTTGATGACCAAATGTATCTGGAATTGTTGGAGAATTCTGCTAATCCATCCCTCGTTCAAACAACAGAAATTGAAGAAGAACGATTAAACCATAATTTTTCAGCACTGATGTTTTATCCAACGGCGCGCGGCGCGGCGTGTCAATTTCAAATGAAACTTTTACCGAAAACTGGAGAGGAAGAAGAGGCTATATTTGGTGGCTTGCAAGGCCACCTGATTTAACCCCAATGGACTCTGTCAAGTTTAAAATCTATGATGCCGAGCCTGAAACAGTGGATGATTTGTGAAGTCATATAATTATTAATGAACGCCATCAAGTTACACCCGAAACATTAAGTAACGTAAGGCAACGTTTTGAACAAAGTTTATTTTACTGCATGGACGTACATTACTAAGCAGAAAAGTAAGTGAAACCTTTTTGAAGTGAAAACTTCCTTAGCGTCGTTGGGTATGATTTGGGAATGGATGAAACAGAAATGAGGAAACGGAAAAAGCGACATCAATAAAACGATATAGATCTATTTCTATATAATCTATAGGATGTAGCCTGCGAGAGAATGAGATAGAACACAGTTTAAAGTTGTTACATGATTGCCAAAAGTAAATGGTAAAAAACAGTTCTCATGTGATCACTGAAGTTAAGAAACGTCTAACGTGGCTAGTACTTGGATGGGTGACCGCTTGTCAAGATTTCACTTCTACCGCATGTGAACTGTTTTTATTTTTATATAGTTTTTAATATCACTTTGCTGAAGTCATCACTTTTATCGTGCGGTTTTCACCACCCACATTTTTTTTTGTATTTACCTTTTTAAAGAAAAAAAATACAAACTAAGAAACCTAGCCGCCAACAGGTATTTAGTGATATAGGTAGGACAGATCTCCAGAACCTCGTTTTCAAATCTGTAATTATTACCTAAAAACTTTCTCACAGATTTCGACAAAGTGCCACATCAACGGGGATAATAGCAGCGTCTTGAAACTTAGCCGATATAATCAGGGTAAAAATACTTTTAAAATAACACACATGCTCCCATTATATTTTTAGGAATAACTGTCACCTCTGGTAAGAGGTTGAATCTGAAAGGATGAAAATACAATAAAAATTTTCCCATTAAAATCAATAACCTAGGGGTTTTCCAGAGTTTAATTTTAAACACTAAAAATCAAGCTGAACTTCTGTATATATATTTTAAAAAGATAGGAAGCAATTTGGATGGGATTTTATCGCTTCGATTCGGTTTATTTATACTCATTGCATAAAGAACCCTTGGAAAGAACCAAAAAATCCTAAGCATTGAGCCTAAAATAAGAATAAAAAAAGAACAAGCACTAACTCAAACACAAAATCATAGGTCTACAATGTTTTATTCACTATAAAACGCGAAATGATTAATTTAACTGATCGACTGTGTTTTATTTTCATAGCATTATGCGAATTTCCAAATTATTTATTCAGTTACGGCTATAGGACTAGTACTAGTCAAAAGTTCTACGCGAGTGATGGCTGTTATCTTCATTCAAGTGGAAATTAGTTGCACTTCACCATCTTATTATAGTACAAAGTTAGAGCCTTACTTCGCCAAAGAATGCTCGAGTATTCATATTATATTAAAATTAAGCTAGTCGTATGGAAAATTTAGATGGAAGAGAAGCATGTTTAAAGCATGGTATTTAAGTAAAACTTTAATATTTATGAAACGTTAAAACCTTGAGATGAAACTAATAAAATTCATATATTAGTTTAGTTTTTTGGCTATAGTTGTAAGTTCTAAATTTCAGTCTTCAGTTGATATGCTACATACGAGTTAAAAATCTATATATAGAATAGAGCCCTGCCATTTCACAATAATTTCAACACACATTCTTCAAATGTAAGTTGCAATAAAAAGAATAAAAAGTTAATCAACCATAATATTGGCCCCGGTGATATTGAATTCTCAATTTTGTATTTGCCAAAATTGGCATTTAAAGGTTTATGAGGCCCGAGCAATATAAAAGTCAATAGCAGTTTTATTATCACAATTTCATCGTTCGCTCAAGGTTTATTAAAAATCAAGACTTTATTACCTGAACGAAATTAATATATTTTGCAAGTAACCAAAGCTCTGTAACTGGATACACTATATTAAAACGAATAACGATGCTCTCTCTAATAACATCCAGATTAACTACAATTTTTTTCCAAATATTAAAACCTTGTCACTATACACGGTGTCCATGCTCTTATTGATTGAATTTAGAGAAGAACTTTAAATGTGAAAGAGGGAATGTATGCAAATTTTAAAATTATTCTCACCCTATAGAATATAAATATTTCGGAAAATACAAAAGGGTCGAGGCTAAATTGAAACATGCTCCAAATCGCAAATATTTCCAATATTTCTGAATCTAAGTTTGAATAGATAGCTTTGCTTTTGTGAGTATACACTGGCCTACACGATATTTGTAACATAGTTCAGCCCATTGTTTTTAGAGTGCAAATATGTTTCTAATAATAGAAAGATACTTATAAAGCCCTAGTAGGTACCATTTCTCGATTTGCTCATTAGCCCCTTTTATATAGACATTTTATGAGGGTTCATTTAAAAGGAATGCATTTTAAAACGAAAAGATAATAGAGAATGGATTGTTATCTTATTCATTCTACCTTTGAATTTTGAATTGAGGTTCAATGTCAAAGTCAAAGTCAAGTATGCTTTATTGCCACAGAAAAATTCAAATAAATTTTATGGACAAAGCTAACTGAAATAAATAAACTAACCATAGTAAGGCAAATACAAAACAAAACTTAATATATACAATAATATATACGATAAAAATAGAACAAGCAATTTTCAAATTGAAATTGGTCACGATTTAACAAAAAAATTATATTACAGAACATCATAAGCAGTTGAACTAGATCCACAGGAAGTACACAAAACATAGGGTAAAGAAACCCAGTGTTATCAAAATATTAAACATACATTATAACGAAACGTGCTGTTTGAAAAAATAAGGAAGGTCATGTCGGTGAACTTGACTCAGGCAAAACGCAAATGCTGCAGAGTTGAAAATACCGAGGAAAAGTAAACAAAACATGACTAAAATTGATAGCTAGGTATTTAATTTTGTGCAATTCCTGTATATCCGAAAAATCACTAATTCGTCAAAAAGATAATCCTATACCTATTATAAAAAATATATATAATATAAAAAAAAAATTTCACCGCACATGAAGCCCAAGAAAATTAATGGAGGAAAAAATAAAATCTAATTCACGCAAAACTCATTTATAGAATAATAAGGTCTTTCTGGTAGGTAAGCCTTCGTTTTTTCACGAAATTTAGCAAATGTAGGGATGGATTTAAGATGTAGCGGGAGTGTATTGTATAACTTCTTGGAATTATAAAGAATAGAATTTTTTGTTAATTCAGAGGAGGGAAAAGGAAGGTAGATGTCCTGACTCGAATTTCTTGTTGAGTACTCATGTTGTGGCCTTTCGGGAAATATGGTTCGATATTTGCGTATTAAACAAGTTGTTTCTAAAATAAACAAAGCAGGAAGCGTAAGAATTTTATATTTTTTAAAGTAGTATTCGCAATGAGCTCTGCCATTAAGACCAAATAAATAACGAATTGCTCTCTTTTGAAGTCTGAAAATGGTACGAAATTGCTCGGTGTTACAGCAGCCCCAAAAGGGAAGGCCGTAGCGAAGATGAGATTCAAGCAAAGAGAAGTAAGTGAGCCTGGCAGTAGACAGATTTAGTTCCTTCGAAACCGATCGAATTGCGAAGCAGGCAGAAGAAAGCTTTTTTGTTAAAGAATCAATATGTGCGGACCACTTAAGGTTGGCACTAATACTCAAACCTAGGAATTTAGCCGAGCCAACGTATTTAATATTGCTGTTGTGAAGTAGCAAAGCTTGTTGTAAGGTTGTTTTATAAGATAAGGCTACCGTTTTATCAACGTTGAAACACAGCCAATTTGAGTCAGACCATGTTTTGATTGTGACGAGATCGCTGGAGGTATTAGAGTGTAGGGAGAAAGTATTAGAATCACTCCAAGTTATGCTTGTGTCGTCAGCAAAGAGAGAAATTTTACCATTGATTTTTAGGTATGTAATGTCATTAATATATATTAGAAAAAGGATAGGCCCAAGAACAGAGCCCTGTGGAACTCCACTGGTAATTAATCTGAAATCAGAATCAGAACCGTTCGCTCTAACAAACTGCTGTCTATTTTCAAGATAAGAATGGAACCAGTTCGAAGAAATACCACGGATTCCATAAAAATTTAGTTTTCTTAACAAGATGTCATGTCACACACAGTCAAACGCTTTAGCGTAATCACAGAAGACTGTAGCAGTAGGGAGATTGTTGTTAAGGGATGAGTAGACATCGTGAAGCAACGAGAACATGGCGTCATTTGTACACTTGTTTGGTAAAAATCCGAACTGTTCCGGGGACAGTATGCCATGTCTAAGGAGAAATGGCATGAGGCGATTTTTTAATAACTTTTCAATGATTTTAGAGAGTACAGGCAACAGAGCAATTGGACGATAATTGCATAAGACATCCTTTTCACCTCCCTTATGAAGAGGAATAATTATCGCAGTTTTGAGGCATTCGGGAAAAACACCTTTCGTGAAGGACGCAATAATTAAGGAAGCTAGGACATCCAGAATTGGAAGTGGGAGGTTCAAGAAAATTTTAATTGACAGATTATCAGTGCTACAAGCTGATTTACTCTTTATGCTGCCCATTACCTGAAGAAGTTCAAGGCTGGTCACAGGGCTTAGGAAAAAACTATCAGCGACTTTTTTAGAAGGAGGAAGAAACGAGAGAGGGTCGAGAGAAGGAGAAATACCAGAGGTAACATATTTGCTCACGTTGGCAAAATATTCGTTCAAATCATTTGGTTTTGGCATGCTCTGATTCGCGGAATTTGTTTTGCCTCTAAGATCGTTAATAATGGACCAGGCCTCCTTGGATACGTTTTTAGCAGTTGATAAACGATTTTGATAATATAGTTTCTTTGCTGACTTGATAAGTTTTGGGTAGATATTCCTATAATTCGAAATGAATTCAAGAACTTGAGTGGAGTTAGTGAATTTTTTTATGTATGAGAGGGAACGCATATTTTTTGCAGATATGCGTAAGCCTTTCGTAGTCCATGGTTTGTGGTGTTTAGGTTTAATGGATTTAAGCGGGAAGGCTTTATTGAATGCATTTATAATTTTATTTAAGAAACCACTAAAGTGAGAATCAAGTTCACCTGATTCAAAATTCCAGTTGGTATTTAGGCAAAGGTTACGAAAGGATGAAAAATTGGAGGCTAAGAAGATTCTACCTAGGTGGCGAGTTTTTTTTGAGGGCCTATAAGAAGTATTGAATTTGGAGATTACTGCCTCATGATCTGAGAGACCCGCGCTAGTTACTGTCGATTGGACATCAGTTGAAGGAAAGTCGGACGCTACATAGTCAATGATAGAAGAGGAATTGTTAGAAATCCGAGTTGGTGAGGTTACATGCATTGAAAGACCAAAAGAGTCAAAAATTGAAATTAATGATTTTTGGGCAGCACAAGCGGTAGCGTAGTCAATATTTAAATCACCGCACAAAATTTTCTTGCCTTTCACCGGCATACCATCTAACAAGCTTAGCAGGTTATCAAAGAACAATTGCACATCGGAATTTGGCGCTCTATATATACAAATTACGTGTAAATCAAGGTTCTTATTGTATACAATGGAAAATTCAAAGTAGTTATCCGATTGGAGATGATCAAATTTAGTTACAGGTAAAAAGTCCTCACTCAAGGAAAGAATCAGTGTTCCCCCATGAGCCGAGTTTTTCCGATTATATCTGGTTATTGTGGAGTACTTTTCAACATAAAGCGGTTCAGTCTCACTCAGCCAGTGCTCTGTAATTGCAACTAGTTGGGGGAACCCTGATTCCTCCAAAAACAAAAACAATTCATCAGTCTTATTTCGCAATGAGGCAACATTAATAAGAACCATACTAAGCCTGGCGTCGGGATTAGTGGAATCTAGTCGCTCAGGACACGTCAAGCTGCTTAAAAATTTTTCTTCGGGGAGCCGCTGGAGAAGTATTTTTGGTGACCCTCTCTGGACTTCTGAAGCTGAATCGTCCTCTCGGAAACAACATGAGATCTGTAGGAACAAAGATCTTCTTCCACTTCAGTGTGTTTAAACCCATATGCGGCATGAAAGTCGTGGTAGACCTTACGTAAAATGTCATCCTGGATTGGCAGTCCTTCAGATGCTAGGAATAATCTGATGCTTATGTTGGTAAATCCCTCATAGCATACCGAGGCAGGTTGGTCATACAAATAGGCAAGGTACAACCTAATGGCTCTGAAGATGGCATGTTCCCTTAGCCTTGCCATAAGGAAACGATTACTAGAGTCGTTAGACTTACTGGCGGCCTGTGTTAATTTAACTGTTGGGGGAGTCAGCGGGTCCAGAGAGAAGGATGGTTTATGGGATGATTCCTTAGACAGTTTAATTTTGACATCGCTCACAAGGGCATTAGTTTGCAGGCATCGATAGCTTGTTTGTCAGAAGTTACTGTAGTTACCTTGTGCGCGTTAGCTTCACTGATTGGAGAGGGAAAGTCCCGCAGAGTGCCAGAGGTCGGACTGCTAGTCACTTTCGCCTTGGTGGAGGGAGTTAGATAGAGCTCTGTAGTTTGTTTTAGTTTTGTAGTTTTCTGACGGATTTCAGATTCCGATGACCATCTAACTTGAGCCCCGGGTGGCCAGATATTGATGCCGAACAAATTCTCAGCGGACTTTCTTGATAGGGTCCCTATTTTAAATGTAGATCCTATGGAGTCATTGCACTGACTGACCAGGTTATAGCATCGAATAAATTCTGATGTTTTCAACTTTTCCTTCACATAGTGCACGATATTATTTGAAGTAAATCCTGCCGGGAGGTGTTCTACGATCACATAGTGCCATCTTTGGGCACTTCTATAAATTGCGGAGTTGGAATAGTCTGGGATTGAGGAAACTTCAGTAGGCAGTTCCGTTTGAGTGGAAGATGAAACAAATGCCGTAGTTTGGGTGGAGCACGACGTAGAAGTAAAGCGTGTCATCGTAGGTAGAGCACTATGTTGTTTTGGGTTAGCAATTTTAGAATTTAAGTCCCTAACCAAGGTGGTAACATTTGCAAGGCTACTTTTTAAGTTGTCAATACCTTTCTTAATATCAGCGGACGCGAAATCTTGCACCTGGATCTTGATGGTTTACTCTGTATTGTTGAGTAGAATTTGGGAAATAGTAAAGACATTCTGTTCCACTTCCCTTACCGATTTCAACAGAGAATGAGGGTTACAAATGGAGAACACCTCCGACATTTTGTGAATATCGTCTATTTTCTTCTCCAAAAGGGTCCATTTAGATTCGTTATTCAATAAAATATCATACATCTCAGAAATAATCGGTACACTGTTTGATAATTTACTCACACGGTCAGCCAGCGAGTCAAATATCTCCTGAGGAACCTGATTTTTTGATAAGTTGGAAATTTTGTCGTTGAGATATCTCAAATTTGGAGAGTCACACAGGGCACAAAAGAAAGGTGGTTAAATTTCTCCAGCAGCAAGGCCTTGGTAGTGACTTTGTCAAGGCCCGTACACTGCATACAGAAATATCTGCGACATTCACCACTGCAGCGCACTTTGTTATATTTGTCCTTATCGGGAAATTCTTTAAGGCAATTGTCGCACTTGTACATAGACATTTTCTTGAATCGTAAGTAGAAAAGAAAGAAAAAAAAGAAATAAATAAATAAAAATACGAACGAAAGCAAACACAAGAATTAACGCGTATTGGGTGACTGGTCACGAAATTCAAACAAAACAAAACAAAAAAACCGACGGTGCGGAGCACAACAAACCCGACTGAACCGCACGACAGTCAAACACCATATGTAGTTAAGAAAGTTTTTTCAACGACGAAAATGTCACGTCAATCGTGCCGCAGGCAGATGCAAAATTTCTCCGGACAAGTTTCGTTATATTTATCGGGAAATTATCGTGAAATCACAAACCAGACCATTTTCTCAAAATGTGAAAAATGTCTATTTCATGAATTTTGGTGTTTTAATCGGAGATCAAGACAAGGAGGGAGCTCCCCATAGATGCTGTGTCAGCTGTAGCGTGTCATTGGTGCAGTGCATCAAAGAGAAGAGAAAAACATGACTTTTGCAGTTCCAATGGTATGGCCAGAACCTACCAATCATGAAGACTGAAGGTTGTTCCAAAAAAGCAAGATAGATTATCCGAATTTGTCTTCTGCCATAAGACCTATTCCTTACAATGCAGACTTACCAATACCAACTGCGCCTATGATTGGCAAGATATTGTTATGGGAGATCATGGAGATAATAGCGCCTAATCAGGCAGCTCCGAAGAACAGTGTACCTTTCCCATTTTTGCGCCAGGTCTCAGTTCCGGCGAACTACATTTGATTGTTCAATGACTTAGTACGTGATTTAGGGTTGTCCAAGCTTCTTGGATCTCATCTTAAAATGGAACTTACTAGCCAAAGAAACCAAAATTATGACTTTTAGGAAAAGTAAATCTACATTTTCTGCATTTTACAATATGATGGAACTTGTTCATAGACTTATCGAAATATAGTTTAAAACCTGTATTATTATATAGTGGAAATTTAAAACCTGTTGCCCTTTACTTTCAGTGGCAATGAAAGGAACCAATGAAAATATGTGCCTCATTTTCGATAAAATAAACTACAACTGTGCTTATGATGCTGTAATATGCAAATATCCATTTAGAGTTCATAACCAGTGTATTCTAATGCTGTAGTTAAACACTTTGAGTGAGTTTAAAAATTTTTCCTGACAGATTCTTCTGTCATTGTATCTTTTAGGTATTATCTTGAAATTTTAATTGAAGAAATAAAATAAATGAAATTAAATGAATTGAAAATGTAGTTCATGCTGTGCCGCCGTCTGCTGTTGGACTGGAAGAATTCGAAATGGAATCATTTTATATTACACTGCTCAAAAGTTCTTTGGATGCTACCGTAACTACTTACTATTGTATTCGGCAAAAACCTTATACCAGCATTTATATAAGACTGTTTTTTGATCGTTCAGGAAATATTTCATTTAAATCAACACTAAACGTAAGACTTTGACTGAATATTGACTTTTTGTGTTTTGGCATTGCAGGTATTTTTATTGTTATTTTCATCTATTTAGTAATTTACATCACAAATTTCTATATGTATAAAATATATTCTGTGGTGACTGAAGATGACTTAAAAAAACATTGAAAAAATGATACGCTTTCAAAAAGGAACCTATAAATAAGGTGTTCCATTAAGAAGATATAAATATCTAATTGTTTCGGTTCAAATAATTGTCTAAGTTTTCTTTCAGATTCTACGGGAAAAAATATATGGCAATTTCACTTTTTCTTAATACGAGGAAAGCCACAAATATGGCCCTGTTTAGTTTTCGTTGAATTACCCTGCACATCGAAATGGTGATCAGACAGATCTCTTTTTCTCATTCCCCACGTTGCTTAACTTAAGTAACCGGACGAGAACTACTTTTAACTTTTTACTCTTAACAAACATGTAACAATTGTATAAATGTGTTCTATCTCATTCCCTCGACAACAATTAAAAATGAAGTATGTGAGTATGACTGAAATGTAAATATTCGTCAAGAAAAGTTACTGACTGCACAAATGCAACGCTCTTGGCATGATTATCAGAAGAATATGAAAACGGTCATATTGACCGTATCACCAATAAAGTATTAAACCTGTTACGACTTCTAAAAAGAACAGTTTTCAAAGTTTAATGAAATAAAAATGGAAATTTCCTTTGATTTACAGAGGGAATTACACATACCACATATTGTTAGATCCTCGAACAAATTCAAAAGTTCAAAGCTTTTGCACACTATTAAAGTTTATTATTCCTAAGATACATTGCTGTAATTATAAAATACTTTTGAGTACCGTGGCTATGTTCAAATATACCATGCTTATATCTGATACAGTGAATTCAGAAATTTAATGTTGTTTTTTCCCGTTGGAGTAATATTCCGACTATAAAACGTAATGAATGAAATCGGGAAGCGCTCGACGCAATTTTAAAACACACGCTTGGAATAATAATTTTTTCCGTATTAGTGCAATTTTTTACCGAATTACTGTCAAAATTTACTATGAAATTTTACTGCGCGTTTAACAATGCTTTTTACTAGCAGCCAAAACGGCGTAGATTAAAAGATAATGTTTACCATGAGCTGTAAACTAACGTACCGCTGACTACACTTTAATAGCGAAGTCCTTTCCGGGTAATTCTCCAAACTTTAAAGCATCCATGTGTTTCCAGAGACCAGTTTTAATAACAGCAGTTTATCTCAATTACGACACAACTAGCGCTCTTTTTATGCATATACCGTTCATTTTAAAATAAAATATTTTCAAGTACCGAGCGCGATTAGAAGATAAATTATACCCTGTAATAAAAAACCAATTAATACAACTAGAAATAATAAATTTACAAATTTTGTCTAGCATAGCTTATAAAACGCTTCCGGAATAAGCCAACAGAAGTACAGAAGATATATTTTCAACCAAATATGTACTTATAGCAAACTTAGAATGGAATCCCCAAAACCTCAGACGGAAACTTTGACCAGTACTCCGCGCTTGCATTCCATAACTTTATAAGATACGAAGGCATATATTTGCGATAAATCCTACAGTTGCCTAGTTTTGTCTGCGAAGAGTGTTCAGGGCAAAGCAAAGGGAGCACTTCTATGCTCTATAACAGGAATGCGAGTCATATCTGCCAGATATTTGGATCCAGTAAAACTCTTAGATGAATTGTGACCAATTTAATCAATAGGTAATTAGGTATAGGTACACGAAATTTTAAAAATATGTGAGGGTTTTAATAAAATACCTTTCACATAAATCTCGAGTTGGCTGTTATTGAAAAAAAAAACAACCAAAACCATAAAACGGGCTGAAGCAACAATTAAACTACCTTGAGTGTTGTTATAAAAAGCTTTGTGGAAGTCTATATAAACAGCATCTACTGAATACCTAGATTCCAAGGAGCCAATTGAATTTTGTCATTTGATATGATTGTTTATCTGATGCCCTTTATAGTAATACGCATTCTTTAAAATAATACTTTGAGCCTGTGACGTTATCAGAAAATATATCCAAAAAATATGTGTGTTTTTCATTTATACTGCGAGATCTTTGACACCTACTGATCAACTGAACAATGATTCAGTGTTAAAAAACATACAGTATTTTATCTTTTTACTTTTACAAATAATTCGAAATTAATTTTTAATTGATTGTATAGTTATTATACAATGAGTATTTAATGATAGCTAAAGACACAAGTATGAGAATTACGACCGGAACAGTAGGAGTGTCTTAATGATTGCTTGTGGCTTAATAGCCAGTTGTATACACTATTTTTTCTACGACTAGTCATAATAATGAAAAATCAGTACTTTAGTTTTCAATATTTACTACTAAGTGAACTACTTAAAGTAATAATTTTAAGTATTATCGTCAGGGCAACCTTTAAAATTGACAGAATATTGAATTGCACTTTGATTGGCTAAAAACTTATCTTCCTGAAAAATCTGGATATTAATGAATTTCATTGAATACAGGTAGTAAATGCATAAAAAAATCAATTAAAGTAAAGGAGTAAGATGAAATTCAGTGCTTTGTACTAGTTTACATTGGGCTTCATTCCAGCCATATTGTACCTTATTATCAATATCTTCGCTTGCTTGAATTTTTTTTGCAGTTATCGTTAGACGAAATCCCTTTGAAAAACTTGAGAACATCTAAATTAACACATTTGTGACTGCTAATCTGCACTGTATACGCATTTGTGCACTCTCTACAATAGTGCCTTGAAGTTGTGTGGCTAATTTCGTAATGTAACTTCAAGTAGCTTTGAAACGAGACAACAGATATAGGCCTCCAAATAGTAACCTCAGATCTTTCGCTTATGGAAGACTGTTACATATCATTCAAATACTAGCACCAAATTCATCAAAATCACAATTTATATTATTAAAAATGGTAGACAAACTACAAAGAAACTATCGACATTTCATACAATATCACGAGATTGACCATTATAACATAAAAGTTTTACAAAAAGCCTCGGGGTTAAAACATTTTCCAGTATGAGAACATGATCATAATAAGACATTTTCATCAATTCGTTGTATTGATTTTTTTGCTGTTAGAGAATAATATAGCGTGCATAATTTTTTGCTGAACTTTAATCGCCGAATTCACTAACATTAAACTTATAGGACTACCTATAGAATAAAAAAAATCTTACAGAGCTTTAAGGTTCCACTAGTAAATAGTAATCCTAAACCACTACCAGTTTTAGAATATCTAGAATGTATTCCGGAGGTACATATTTTACTTTATCAGTAATATGAAACAATAGTATATTATTTTATATGGAGGAAAAGTAATACTTTTCATGGCGCGCTCGTGTTTAACAGCCGAACGGAGTGAGGCTGGTAATAGAGAGCAAGCCATGAAAAGTAACTTTTCCTCCAAATAAAATATGCTGTTTTTTCTTCAAATGTCGACAAATTAATGCAAAAAGTCTCTTTTTAATAGTAATAATAATTATTATTAAAGATAAGTGGGTTCGCAAGGCGGCTTAGACCGGTGCGGTGTCGGTGAATAGGCTCAGGTTGTTGCCATAGTAATGTAACATGAAGCTGTCAGTGGACACTGCCAACAATAATTATATTTGATAAGCAGTATTGAGTAAGTTCGATTAAATAATAACCAATTTGTTCCTAAATTAGTGATTTTTAGAAATGCAGTCACACATTGAGTGATAAATACAAATTTTAGTTTAATAACTCTTGAGTTGTTGACGCTTATTTTGATGTTTGTTTGTATTGTATCTATGTTGTATCTATGTTGTATCTATGTTGCTATGATAACACTTACCTCCGCCGGCGGAAAAGTGAAAAGTAAAGCTCCGGCGGAGGAAAAACGAAACTTCACTGCCGCCTACACAGTCGAGTAATGACGGATTTACTGACGTTTGAAGAAAATCATTGTTTTTTTTGATGACCTACATTTATAATCAGAACCAACCTTTCATTGACGTGATGTGTGTCCAGCAGTGTCCCAATTGAAATCCCCGAAATAATGTATTAGTAGTATGGTGAAGATATTAAAAATACTTGGAAGAGATACATCGAACAGTCGTTGCATAGTAATCATCCAGAGTCTATTCAAGCCAATTACATGACGACACCAAAAATCATTCAAAAGCCAGGGAACGGAAAATGGTAAAGCAGTTGGACCAGGCAACACGAGGCGGATTTCAGATATTTTTGGATGAGAATGGTGTAGGGTGGCTGTCTTTAGTGTTTAAACCCTAAATGGATTATAAGACATATAAGTCTAGTAAACAACCTTCTAAAAGTGTATTTTAAAATAATCCAAAGAAAAATATATAAACTTTACTAGAAACCTATCTTACGTTTAACAAGCACAATCGATACATGATCAACATTCAGGTATTTTTCACAGGTGTAGGAATATGAATGTTGACATCAAAAAACCTTTAATAGAATGCAACGTCAGAATATGTTAGATATTTTAAAAATGTAGGACTGATGGATGGTCACGATCTGAGAATTATTACGAATATTATTGAAACCAGTCTGCCTCTGTGAGATTACAAGACGATCAAATTGAAATACTACGAGGTGTAAGACAAGAATGTATTTCCATTAATATCAAATATACATACCTATATGTGGCACAAATTTTTAAGGAAGCTCTGGAAGATGCTGAGTTGGAAAATTTTCTAAATGGAGAATCATTCTCCATAACCAACATTCGATATGCAGTCATAGTCATATATTCGTTCACACCTTTAAAATGTTTATATTTAGAGTGACGATAAGTAAGACTTGATTTTAATACAAATAAAATAAAATTAATGATTATAAGTAAAACCAACGCCCCAAATTGTAAGATTGAAAGTAACCGAAAACATATTGAACGATTGAGTAATGACACATATCATCGGACTAATGTCAATGATCAATGGGACAATTGAGAAGACCAGAGAAGTAGTCAACAAGATGAGCAGTAAATTTATAAACCACAACTTGACTTGTAAAGCAAAAGTGAGATTCCCACATTTTCGTGTCACAAGTAGGGTTTCGCGAGACTATGGTCTCGGTCTCGGTCTTGTCTCCGTCTCGGTCTCGTTTTTGAGACCGAGACCGAGACTTACCTATCGAGACCGAGACCAAGACCGAGACCAAGGTAACGAGACTCTCGGTCTCGGTCTCGGTCTCGAGAAATATTTTTATTTGTTGAATTTTCAAAACTTATTTTCTGAAAAAATCAAATTTTTATGTATGTTATTGGCATTTATGTCAACGGGTCCAATCAACCAGAAAATTGAAAAATCGTGCAAATCCGGGTATAACGCTTGTTTATTTTAAATTGGGCTGTTTCTTTTTAAGATTCTAGAAGAAATGTTATACTTTATATGTACATAATATGTAATTATGTAGATAACTTATCCAAGCAATAAACAGCTATGAGTTTTCACATTTTTCGTAATATCTACAAGGTAATAAATCATCGCATATCCATTAAAACAACTGGGCATCTGCTTCTGGTACAACCGTGTCAGAGCAGTATATTAAAAGATGAATGGACACCTTTGACCATATCCACTTATACAGTATATACCGCATACCTATATAGAGTGTCCCAAAATTAGTGGACGAAGCATTAGCCCTGTAGTTATTTGTCAAAAATCCTTAAATTTTTTCTATAGACATATATCGGGAAACACCCCCTACGGGAGCTATGGCCTCTTAAAGGTGGACACCTAAAGATGTTTTTTTCTTTCTAATTATTTCCAAAATTGTGTAAAATAGAGTTTTAAAATTTTGGAATTCCCCTAAGTAAACTAGGTTTAATATTTAGAATTCGGAAATGGAATAAGAAATAGAAAATTTTAGACAGGCCAAGTGCTTAACATTTTGGGGGTGAATCTAAAAAATTAACGTCAACTTTTTTGTGGGCTATTTTTTATTTTCTTTTCAAATTTTGAAAATTTGAATTTTTTTACGTAAAAAGTGCGTCTTATTTCGTATCATTAGGACGCAGGGTTTTGAGAAAAACAAATTATAAATGTATTCCGAGTGCCAAAAACGGGTGTAAATTGAATGCTGTGTATCAAATTTTGAAAATCTGTCATATCAAAAAGTATAACCTTCATTTCACACCCGTTTTTGGCAGTCAGTATACTTTAAAATCCGTTTATTTCAACAACGCTGCGTCCTAGCGAAACAAACTAAGAGGCACTTTTTTGCGAAAAAAAATTAAAATTTTCAAAATTTTAAGAAAAAATATATAAAAAGTTAGCCCAAAAACAAGTTAATTTTTAGATTCACCCCCTAAAATGTTCGCACCTGACTAAAATTTTTTATTTTTAATTCCATTTTTAAATTCAGAATATTAAAGTTAGTAGAATCCCAAAACTTTCAAACTCTATTTTACACCGTTTTGGAAATAATTAAAGAAAACCATATTCAGGAGCTCATTTTTAAGAAGCTCTAGCTCTCTTCCCGATATATATTTATAAGAAAAATTTTAGTTATTTTTGGCCGATAAATAGATCCACCTGGTTGATATTTCGTCCACTAGTTTCGCGAAACCCTGTATAACGTTAAATTTCAAGAGTTTGAAAATAAAATTTTCCATATAATACAGATGATTTGAAAATGACATCACTTTGTATTACCACGCTACAACTGATAAGAAATGTAAAAAAAATAAGAAGAAAAAGCGTTGATTTTGACAACAAAATTGACATAAATCGGTACCTAGTTTTTATGTGTACAGGGTGGCCCGTTTAAGAGGGGCCTATACCTTATCTCGAAAACTACGGGGGTTGGA
>MU181917.1:834951-865822 GCA_016904865.1 Pissodes strobi
TCCAACCCCCGTAGTTTTCGAGATAAGGTATAGGCCCCTCTTAAACGAGCCACCCTGTACATACTTAAAAATCCCTATTACTTGTATACCTACCTACATTAGAGGTAAGCATTTTTATATCAAAACAACATGAAATATATTAAAATATTATTTAAGTTAACTATTATTATCCAAACAACTGTTGCAAAAAAAAAATGTGAAATTATTTAAGAAGTTTATCCCTAATATCACATCTACACCAAGAACTGATACACAAGAAACACTTATTAGATGTTTCATTTAAGTTAACATTCCGAAGTATCGTTTGTGTTATTAACGAAATAAAACAGGAAATTATTTAATTAGTTTTTATTTCCTCAAACCGAGACCGAGACCAAACCGAGATAAAACCGAGACCGAGACCGAGACCAAGGTAGTCTCGGTCTCGGTCTCGAGCTTCGAGACCCGAGACCGAGACTAAATTCTTTCTTCGAGACCAAGACCGAGACTTGCCAGGTCTCGGCCTCGGTCTCGGTCTCGCGAACCCCTAGTCACAAGCAAAAATGGCAATAATTAATAAAAAGGGAAATATGAACCACTATCGAATCAAGACTATTTCGGTGGCTTGGCCATATTAAGGAAAATGAAAGTAGACGCCACTTAGTGGGAAAATATAGTACAGGGTAAAATATTGAAAAGAAAGGGTGTGGAAAGTAGATGAACTTCCTAGCCCAAACACCTCAGAATCATTGTCAAATCAATTTAGGGTCGGAGTTAACAAAGTGATGGTAGCTAATATGGTTGCCGCTCAAGAGAAAACGTATTAACCCTTTAACGCCCAATTATTTCTTTGGAGTTTGGCAACCGAGAAATTGACCACGAAGCTGCTTATTCCATTTTTGAAGAAGATGGCCCCTTTTATTGGATCTAACATCATGGAAACACTGCTTCTTGAAGTAGAAGCTAAACTATAAGGTCTAGGAATAGGTTGCCCATCCAAGTTTTATATAGTGAACTGCAAGTTCTCATCTGAAGTATTTTATTGAAATAGGTTTCTTACCATAAATATGTTGGCAAACGAGATATGAATTCCCTACAGCCTATCACATATGCAATGCATACTTTTCTAATAACCAGTCGTGATGATTGACACCTCCAATGTACTGATTATAATTGTAATAAACCTTAGCCGATGGATCGGAACACGATTCTTCTTTTCCTTGCTTCATTATTGCACGGAGGCTAAAGGCTTCACTGTATCAAGGATTCTTGCTAGTGATACGCATTTATTATTATTCCATTTGATAATAAAAGTTTCGCTATTTTCATCAAACTGAAAGTCAAATGTTCCTCTTTGCTCATTTTCAAGTTCCTTTGTTAATTTTAAAATAATTACAATAACTTCCAGGATTTGGTGCTACTGACAATAGTTTTGTGATGACTATTGTCCCAAGTGGTTCGGCTGAAACCGCTTCAACTGGACTTTTTCCACAATACATTTCAAAATTATAATAAAATTCGCCTTCACCCCACATGGACCAATGTTTGTATCCAAGCATGGGTCTGCGCCGTTGTAACCGGTCAATTAATTAGGGATAACCATTTTGTTAATGGGTGTTCGTATTATCATAATTATTCTTGAAGAATGGACTGCTTTCATAGATAAGTAATAATTTGAGGAAAATGGGTAAAGATGGTTAAATATAAATATCTCACAATCATCGATTAATAAATTTGCATGAAATATTCCCTACTTGCGCCTACGAAAAAGTGGACTAATTTTGAAACTTCTGCCCCCTTTATTTTCATTATTTTTAATCCATCTATGTTTATAGAAAATAAGTGCTTATTTTTTTGCGAGGATGTATAACGCTTAGTTTGGGCGAATCGTCAATTATCATCCCATAAATATCATTGTCGAAGAAATCCTTCAAAAATCGTATGGGAGTAAAACTGGAATTAATGTCAGATGTGTTCTTTGTAGGCTTTGGAGTATAGCTTGGATACATTTTTTGCCACTAAGTTGCAAGATAACTTCTTGTTAATTTTTGTCGCTTGGCTATTGATCAGATTTTTCTAAGGTTGCAAATGGTTTAGTCATAAACGGTTTTTGTTAATTCAATTAGCACAAAGAAAATAAAGCAAACTAAACCTATATTCACACCCATGCATATTAGCTTCTCGGGTTTGATTTAAAAAAGGTGAAAATTAACCTATAATAAATCTTCTAGATGAGTTAATTTTAGCCCTACTGTAATCCGCGGGTCTCGTTTTCTATATATGACAGCCGTGACATATATCTGGGACTTATCGCTCTAGGTACCTTTTGCCACAGCGCGTATTTCAGTTAGTGTCTAATGAGAAGTTCGTGAGTGAACATATACATTGCCTATTTTTTGAAATTGCGAAATAGAGGTCCGCAACGACTACTATAGTATAATTACAAATCGAGTTTGTTTCTTTTGCCGTAATAAAGCACTAGATACAGTTCTAAATATATTTATTTCTTTCAGATAACTACTGTTATCTGTTTATGTGCGATTAGATGACTGAATTGTTTCAGATACTTCGCGTTCATATGGAGCAGGAACTCCTCAGACTTCTGATGGAGGATTGCCTATCAAATAAAATTCCTTTAATTTTTGACGACCAATAAGCTGAATCAGGAGGTGATTTGGTGACAGCAAAAATCTTGGATACCGACAGCGAGCATAAAGTTTCCGAAGATGAGGTGGAAAATAATGAAGTGGATGAAACTTTTGAACAAGCCTATTTCTTAGGTCAAGATAATTTGACAGAAGAGTGGAAGCACCCGGGTCCATGTTAGACCAAAATCCTGAAAATTAAACCTCAGAAGATAACCATGGAAAAGAAGAGTAATTACGGATACACGAAGAGCCACAAGTGGTCTGAGACCCCTCGACTCCAGCAATAAATTTTGCAAAACATCTTTCCGGGGCGAAAGCCTGGTTTTTCACAGATGAGATGCTCAACATATTTGTTGAAAATATTAACAAAACAATTAAAGTAGTAAAAGAAAATTATGCTGTTCACCGAGACGCCCATGCATCTAACATCATTGAGTTAAAAGCTTTGCTTGGTAATGTCGCTCAAATTAATTCTAACACATATACGATTCAATCATATCCAAACTTGAGATGAAGGATGGACAAGCTTTTGACAAACTAGTAGCAGGCAAAACCATGTCTGACACTTCGAAAAATGTAAGAGTAAATATATCGAAACTGACGAGAAACTAGAGGGATTTAGGGAACGTTGCTGTTTTCGACAATACATTCCAAGTAAGCCCAATAAATATTGCCTTAAAGTATTTGCATTTTGTTATTCGGAGACCTATTACACGTATAACTTAGAAGTTTTGTGTCGGGAAGCAACCTCCGGGTCCATATGATGTTAGGAATACTTCAAAGGCCGTAGTAGAAAGTCTTTCGGAGCCTATCAGAGTGTTTTATGGTCAACAGCTGGTGTACTAGTAAGGAACTTGTCGAAAACTTGAAAAAAACATTAAACTTACGTTGTTGAGTACCATAAGGAAATAATAAGATGTAGCTTCCTCTTCAGTTTAGCAAACCTGTACCGCCAAAAAACATCAATGTTTGGCTATCATGAAAATTGCACTCTAGTATCACTCATTTCAACACAAAAAAAATATTGAAGTATTCACTTCAACAATAACTTAGGTCAAGAAATTGGCAAACCAGAAATGATTACATATAACCAAACAGAAGGTAGTGTGGATATGGTGGTAAAGCTCTGCTCGGTCGCAAATATAGCAGAAATACTCGCAGGTGGACTATGGTGGTGTCTTACTCTTTGATAAATGTTGATGATATCAATTCTTTTGCACTATTATTAATTTCCAATAATTCGGATCGAGATGTTTATAGAAAATAATTTTTGGATCAACTTTCATTCTAACTTGTCTACGAGCATAAGAAAGTGGGCGTGAATTAAGTCAATATTCCTAACACCTGAATGCAACCACCTGAATTGCAAAATTTTAGGCAGTACTCATAAGCAACTCTAACCGTTACCTCGAGTTACTAACTGAAGAACGTCGGGGTAGATGGAGCAAAAAATCGCCCGAGCCGATTGTATTGCAACAAATGTATTGACTTTTACTGTTTGGAATATCCCGTTATAGTACTTGGATAAACTTTGATTAGATCGGATTTATTCATATACAAGTACATTCTGCAAAAAATATTTTAGGCATTAATACTTATTCTGTTAAATGATGATCAGAGTTTAAATAGAAAATTTCCTTCAAATCGAATCATAATCTCGTCACGAAAATGATATTTTCGACAGAAATTAAACATCAAACGTCTCATTTTACATACGTCAGCATCGTGCTTAAGTCGGTCATTAGTGATAGCCCATGACATCACCTCGATTTAATGAGTTAATTAAAATTTCTGACTGAAACTAGAGCAAGCACCAGTTGAAAAGTTTTTCTGTGATGGCTCTTGAAAACTTTTAATTAGTCAATTAATCTACATATCGCGTACAAAGTAGTAAAACCGCAAATAATATAGGAAGGACATTACAGAAAACATATTGAGTGTTCTAGAGTATCTACTATGGAACTTGAAGCATCTTTTATCGTTGAAATATAAACAAGATTGAAAATATTGTTCAGAATACTTTATATGTATTGTTCATATATAATTTTCCTTAACACAAGCATATTTAACTCTGCTTAGAAGTAGTTATTCGTGAATTAGCTAGTTTTTTTATATACTTTTACTTACCACTGAAAAGTCTAGCGCTTCTATTCGCTACCTATATGCAGCTACTGGGTGAGGAGGCTAAAGCGGGGTTCTGACTTGTCAGTTTCGCTGAAGCAGTTTTGTTTCTGGCATTTTATGCGTAGACATAACGAGATCACTGATAGAATTGTCCGGACCATCTGATGTATTCAGCAAAACACACGTCAGCAACGTGCTTAAGTCGGCCATTAGTGTGAACAAAGCGGCATTTATTCCTATTTTCATTAATAATGAATCAGTTAAAATGATTCATACAAAACTGGGAAGTCAGAACCCCCTTAAGCCTTGAACTTTAACGTTCACATCTCATGTAATGTGTAATATCGTTGTTAAAATATGGGAGTCCACAAAGGTTGTATTATTAGTTGTAAAAATATATAAACAATAGTGTGTACTTAAGACCACATGACAGAAGTCAAAACTTCGACAATGCGAGATTAAAGTGAAATTTTACCACGAAATCTCCCATGAAATCGGCAGAAACCGTGCAATCGGTAGAAAAAAGGCCTATTTTCCCGACTTCAAACCGTTTTAAATGAGATTTTAGGAAAATAAATCCACTTACTTACTACAATTAAATTTTACTGCGAAATCTGCCATAAAATCCGCCAGAAACTGCCTCTAATTACCAAAAAATTTCCACATTTTCCGATTCAGACCCATTTTCAGCTCCAAACTTTTTCAAGGATATTTCAGATTTCAAGCAATTACTACCACATCGATGTTTAAAGTAAAATTTTACCTAGAAATCTCCCATAAAATCTGCAGAAATCGCTGCTTATCGCTAGAAAAATGACCCATTTTCCTGACTTTAAATCGTTTTAAATGTGTTTTTGGAAAATAAATCTACTTACTTGCTACAACTATACGCATTGGTATACCAAACGTAAAATTTTACCACGAAATCTGCCATAAAATCCACCAGAAATTGCCTCTAATTAGCAAAAAATGTCCACATTTTGCGATCCAGACTCATTTCCAGCTCCAAATATTTTTCATTAAGATTTTAGGCAACTAAATGTTACCACAACTTCGATGTTTAAAGTAAAATTTTACCTAGAACCCTCACATAAAATCTGCAGAACTGCTGCTTATCGCTTGAAAATTCGCCATTTTGCCGATTTTAAATCATTTCAAATGAGGTTTAACGAAAATAAATCTACTTACTGCGAAAACTATATGCATTGGTATGCAAAACGTAAAATTTTACCTCATCCACCAGAAACTGCCTTTAATTACCAAAAAAAACCACATTTTCCGATCCTAACTTATTTTCTAGCTTCAAACCCTTTTCAATGAGATTTCAGACAATTAAATGTTGCCAAAACTTCGATGATTAACGTAAAATTTTACGTAGAAATCTCCCATAAAATCTGAAGAAACCGCTGCTAATATCTTGAAAAATGGCCCATTTTCTGACTTCAAATCGTTTTAAATGATGTTTCTGACAGTGAACTCTACTCATTTACTTATTATAAAATCTGCCGTAAAATCCACCAGAAACTGCCTCTAGTTACCAAAAAATTTCCACATTTTCCAGCTTTAAACCTTTTTCAATGAGATTTCAGGCAATTAACGACTTTGATGTTCAAAGGTCACATTTTACCACGAAATCTCCCATACAATCTGCAGAAACCTCTGCTTGGCGCAAGAAAAAAGGCCCATTTTCCCGACTTCAAATCGCTTTAAATGAGATTTTAGAAAAATAAATCAACTTACGTACTACAACTATACCTTTGCTATGCAAAACGTAAAATTTTACCTCTAAATCTGCCATAAAATTTACCAGAATCTGCTTCTAATTAGCAAAAAAAATCACATTTTCCGATCCTGACATATTTCCTGCTCCAAACCGTTTTAAATGAGATTTTACAATTAGATGTTACCACAACTTCGATGTTTATTTTACCTCGAAATCTCCCATACATCTGCAGAAACCGCTGCTTGTCGCTAGGAAAATAAAAATGGCCAATTTTCCCTACTTCAAATCGTTTTAAATGAGATTTTTAGAAAAATAAACCTACTTAATTCCTACAACAACTATACCATCGCTATGCAAAACGTAAAATTTTACCTCGAAATCTGCTATAAAGTTCACCAGAAACTGCCTCTAATTTCCTAAAAATGTCGACATTTTCCAATCCTGACCATTTCCAGCTCCAGATCGTTTTCTATGAGATTTTAAGCAATTCAATGTTGGCAAAACTTCGATGTTTAAAGTAAAATTTTATCTAGAATTCTCACATAAAATCCGCAGAAACCGCTGCTATCGCTTGAAAGATTGGCCATTTTCCCGATTTGAAATCATGTTAAATGAGTTTTAGGAAAATAAATCTATCTACTTACTACGAAAACTATATGCATTGGAATGCAATACGTAAAATTCGAGGTAAAATTTTACCTCAAAATCTTACCATAAAAACTGCCTTTAATTACTAAAATAAATTTTCACATTCTCCGATCCTGATTAATTTTTTAGCTTCAAACTTTTTTTAATAAGATTTCAGATAATTAAATGTTGCCACAACTTCGATGTTTAACGTAAAATTTTACCTAGAAATCTCCCATAAAATCCGCAGATACCGCTGCTTATCGCTTGAAAATTTGGCTTTTGTCCTGACTTCAAATCGATTTAAATGATATTTCAGGTAAATTAAATGTATAAATATACATATTTTAATTTAAATATCATGCCACAACGTTGAAAGATATATTCCTTTAAATTTCCCATAATGCGTCAGAAGCAACTTTCTTATGATTTTTTGGATGTTCCAATTCAACCTCGATATTCTCATAGTTCCCGGTCACGTGGTTTAAGAATCTGAGATTGAATTCCTAAAAAAAAGCTATCTGTTGACTTGCTTGACGCTTAAAGTAGATTTACCTAACTGAACACCAAAAACATCACCATTTCGGCAATGATGCAATTTTTTGGTGGTATGTTCTGCTCATAAAAAAGCCCCCATTTTTTACCTAAAAATCGATGTTTTTAGACTTTTCCTGAAAAGCCCAGTTTCTCGACGTTTTTAAAACAGAGAAGCATTTGACGAGTTTTTCTGGTAGAAATTCTCCATCGAACTGTCGATGTTGTCTCATTTCGATACTCGCGACATTTTCGGCACTAGAGCGACCCAAAGTGACCCCTTATCGTATTTGGTGAAGTACAAAAATGCTATTGGGTTCGCCGATTACTGACACCAGATGTCACTTAAGCACTTAACTGATCTTGAACTTAGCGAATAGTAAACAAGAATTCCATTCAAATTCATTTGAATTACATATGAATATATTTGCATTATGCGGCGTAAACCAGCTAATATATAGTTTATTCTCGTACGGAAGAAAATACATAATTTAGTTCGTTTTTAAAGGATTTTATAGAGTAAAAAAGGAAAGATAATATATACGCGCGAAGGAAACAGTATTAAAATATAAAAAGGAATAATGCATTTTAAGGATAGCGTTTGTGCATTCATAAAAGCTGTATTGTGTCGGAGATAATGAAAGCATTAAAATAGCACTAAATAATGAGATTTTCTAAATGCCAAGTCAGTCAAATTGTGCACAGAATTTAATTTCCTTTTAATTATATTATAATACTGTTTACTTCCATTAACTCATTTTATCTATTAATCTGTTTTTATGAAGGCTTGTACTATTATAATAATTTTGATTGTCATACGGTCGATATGAAATAACCAACGAAAATATTTATTAATTAAATTGCCATATTTATTTAAAGTTTAAAGTGTAGAAAATGGTTGCTCCATAAGACATGTATATTATAAAACATAAGACGATCAGAAATCATTCTCTATTTTATAAAATATTCAAATAATATAAATAATAATTATTATAAAAATGTATTTATTTTATTTTATTACAGATATTTTTTGCGAATATGTTGACTACATTTTGAATATATTACCAGCTCTGTATAATATACCAAGCTAAAGAAAAGCAAAAAAGAGATGCTACTTTAATTTCTGTCTATTGTTCTGACTTCAAGGAATTTTTCGCGAATTGGGATTAGGTTATGCTAATTTATGATGAATTAACCTTTATACGTCATATAACTATCCCCACCAACATAAATGTATGATACACTGGGGTTACTTTGGTTTTGTTGGCGAAAACGCTAGTTTTTGTCTGATGCAAATGACATAACCTAAGCAAAACCAGCTCCAGACCGGATTATGCTTGCCTAACCTAATGATGACGTCATTATTATTTCCCCTACTTTAGAATATGTCGCCAAAACGTTAGACTATGCTCAAAACCTAAACCGTTTATGCTGGATTAACCTCACGAAAAATTGCTTTTAGTTTCGAAGTAAACATACTCGATTATGCGCAAAACAGTTGTTGGTAGGTCTAGATGGAATTTACTCAGGCGATAAATGATGGAAGAGTTTGACAAAGAACAGCCTGCAAGAAATTCTTGCATGAAGATTGTAGACGAAAATTACAGAAGTGCATTACATAAGTAACTGATTTTCGCATCTGTAAAGATTATAGCTAACTAACGAAGATCTACATATGAACTAGTAAAACTGAATGCACGAGTCTGTATCTATCGAAGGAATGCGGCATGAGCGAGCGATTTTGTCAAATACCTTATTAAATTTGATTTTAATATTTCTTACTAGCTAGGTAAACCCTACAATTTAATTTACTCATCGAAAATAAATAGTAATAAAACAGATATTTTGTCATTATTTCATCATCATTCAAAACCTGTTATCTTAATAATCTTGTATGCATTATAAATAAAAGTGTATCATTAAAATCCTAATCAAAAATATGGCCCCATAAGGAGAAACAAAGCGAACGGGGGGTCGTTATCTCGTGCTATCTATCGTTTATTTTGCTTGCCCCTTACGGCCGCTATGTCGTAAAGTATATTTATTTATTTTAGACGCTATAGCATCTAAAATATAGAATATTTCTATGAAAGTACACATTAAACTCTTAACTAACGAATAGATTTATTATTTTAATGTACAGAATATATAGTCTGATTAGACCATTCTTTAAATTTGGATTGCTGCTATTTGCTTCCCAGGATTAAAGATTTTTTCCCATGTAATTAATCCATTTGGCTAACTCGTATGCCAGTTAACGAACTTTTACAAATGTCGTCGGTTTAAATCCTAACCCTTGTATTGTGTTAAGGTAATCAAATATTTTTAATTCCATTTCCGCAGGGAGACTGAATGATCGTCCTAACTTGGGCAACGTAGAGTGCGCAATATCAGTATTTCTTGCAAGAAAGTCCTTTAAAGATGACCAGGAACATCTGCTCGATATAAACATAATTTTGATTTCGTCGTTCTGTACCTTTTTGAATTTTCATCTTCCTAAAACTCATGTCTGTTCGAAAATAAATGCATTAGAAGCAAGCAATACCCAAATTAGCGTCATTGTAAGTAATGGCGTGAAAAAAAAAATGATAATGGCGCGATAAAAAACTAATTTAAGCATTAAAATCAGTTAAGTCCAACGTATTAAGAGCCGCGTAGCTAAAAATAATACTAAATCCCAATTATGTTAAATAATCAGCAAAAATTAAAGAAAAATCCAGGCATTGAAAAATCGTTGTTAAATTTTAGATTAAACGAAAGTATTTCGGCGCATTAGCTATAGATTTCTGAATATGCATAAACGCTAGAAATGTT
The DNA here is from genome assembly GCA_016904865.1 of Pissodes strobi. Taxonomy (NCBI): domain Eukaryota; kingdom Metazoa; phylum Arthropoda; class Insecta; order Coleoptera; family Curculionidae; genus Pissodes; species Pissodes strobi. The sequence continues at coordinate 845,401 of MU181917.1, forward strand.
ATGAAAGGCATAGCATAATCTACAATTCATGGGCCTCAAAAAGCAATCAACTGTATTCAATTTACGTCATCCCACGCCTAGCAACAAAACTAAGAAAATGTGTATTAGCTTAGTGACTTAAAATAGAATATTTATTATATATCTGCTCATACAGAAATATGTTATAATATAATTCATTCTGCGTCTTTTTATATTTCTATTGACATTTGCAAACAATCAACTAGTGATACTCTAGCAACCATCACCAATAGCCTCAATACTACGTGAATTATTTTCATAATTCGATCCCTAAAGAGAGATCATATGGTACTCGACGAGCGGTGTGCGTGCGAAGATGTTGATTTAAATGGTTCTTGAATAGCTGTAGGTTGTAACTTGGGGAAAACAGATGTCCTGGGAGTGAGTTCCACAGCGAGACAGTGCGCAAGACAAAGAAGATCCTGTAAAGCGATGTTCTAGTTGTTTCTAGTTGTACAACCAAGGTGCGCTCTTGCCGTCTGTCGTGACTGTTTGACAGGCGCTGCTGGGGGCGGGATGAGGCGGACCAAATCCTGGAAACACCTGCCGTGAAAATATCTATAAAGGCGAGAATACACAGGAGCAAGGGCAGTTGCTGCGGTGTATGTAGTTTTTTATTGCGAAATAGCGCACCCAGCTTCTGCGAGGCGGATTGTGCAACACGCATCATGGTCATGCCAGAACATATTGCTGTTAACCGAGACACCCAGTAGTCCGATTGACGAGGATGAAGGAATGGTCGATCCTGCCATAATTATGTCAAGGTTTTCTTGGTAAACGTGGTCGCTTGGTTTTTTTTTGCATTGTACTGGACCAAATATCTGTCGCCCCAAGCTCGAACCCTCTCCAGATCTTGATTGATTACTGTAATTAGCTCTTGTCTGCGCTGATAAAGATTTTTTCGATCTAAATTGGGAGACACAAGGGTACTGTCATCTGCAAAACTGTAAACAGGATTTTTGGGGTCGGTCAGCGGGCCATTAATATAGATGAGGAACAAAGTTGGTGAAAGTATTGTGCTCTGAGGCACGCCCGGGTTAATGGTGAATGTGTTTGAGATGTGATCATCAACTGCAACGTGCAGAGATCGGTTCACAGAGAGGCTGGCAGTCCGAAGGAGGACAGTTTGTTGAGCAATCCGTCATGCCTTCGAAATATCCAACGCAATCGCTCAAGATTCTCCATAGTTCTCAATTGCCCTCCTCCATATACGAGTGATATAGACCAAAATATCTGCTGCCGACCTTCCTTTACGACAGCCGTGTTGGTTATCTCTAATTAATCTGTTGGTCTCAAGGAACCTGAGTAGTTGCTAATTGACTACACCTTCCATGACTTTGGAGATTATTGGAAGCAAGGCAATTGGGCGGTAGTTTCAGGGCGTCGTTTTCCTGCCTTTTTATGGAACAAGTTGTACTCGAGCGACTTTTCCAGAAGATGGGTAAATGCCTTTCCGTTAAGACAGGATAAAGAACTGGAAAAAATGGGTGTTAATTCATTGGCGCAGTTCTATAAGATTTAATTTTTTGAAAGTCAGCCAAAATGGCATAGAATTTTGTATGCATCACGTGAGTTAAATCTTTTAGTCATTCGAAGAATTTAAACTTTTTTCCTACGAAATTAGCCCTAACTACCAACCTAACTATCACTTTGGGGCATCGCCAACTTACTTAATTGCTTTATTTTGTCCATAGAGCGGCTGAGAGTCTAGCTAGATGGCCATCGGCGCTATGGCTGATATTATCAGTATTTGCTACAATAGGCAAAGTTGTGTTGAGATATTTTAACAATCAACACGTTCTTTATCTAATGTTATCACAAAAAGTATATATGCGTTTGAAATTTGAGACACCATGTAATTTCGTATAAATCTCCATATATATACATTTTTCGCCTACAAATTAATCCGTCGTCTAAAACTCGTGAATTTTTATCCACTCTACGTGCTGAGAGAGAAAACAAAAGTTTCCATTAAAATTTTCGCGAAGCATTAAGAACGGGTGCGCAAAAATTTATTTCGAAACTTTTGGTTGCTATTCAACAAATTTACTTTTATAGGACAGCTCGAAATGGCAAGGAAATGGGGCGCTATAAAAATACAATGGCGAAATCTTTTATGGTCCTTTATAGAATAAGATAATGAACAAAACCCAAAAATGTGTGCTTTATTTCATTTGAGAATTTAGGCAGACTGGAATAGTTTTACGTGAACCGAACTGTTGTTGGTCTTTCAATAGGTGAAGTGAAAATATAACTAGGCTAGGCAACATGATAAAACGGAATTTAGACTGCATAACTACTGTCTATTAAATTTTTTTTTTGTCAGGATTTTGGCAAATAAAGGAATTACATGAAAAACGGAACTTACGAAATGTTTTATTAGTACGTAAGCTAATTTAACCGATTACCGATATTAAAAAAACTTTGAAATCACCATTTGAATAACCTGTCACTTTATCAGTATTTTTTTTTTGAAATAACCACTCACAATTTTTAACGATTTCTTTTGAATACCCACATTAAGTTTTACATTTTCAATTGAAACCATTTCTGAGATTAGGCGGAATTTCATTGAATAAGAAATTAAATTTATAACATTAGACACTAAATTCAGATTCATATATTGAAAATCTTGGCTAAAAAATTAATCATAAATTGAAGGTCAGATCTGATATTAGTAAGAAATTGCATTTACAACCCATATAATCTTCTGTTGGTCGCATTACCCACAAGATAACTGCTATGAACAGATTTGTTCGAACAATGGTGACCATGATAATTATGTTTTTTTTTTAAATGTTGCCAGAACATGGATAATAGGCAGTTCATAGTCTTCATAGCCACAGAAAAACAACAAGAACTAGTAGATTATTATAGGATTGGAGCAACTTTTGCGGACGGAATTGCTGAGACTTGTAAATCACGCCTTCATTTCTTGAACGTATTTATCTAGAATTGGCTTTCAGTGCATTGGTATTTGTCGCTACGATTCCGAAAATTTTATGGATATAGATTTTATTGGTTCAGAGGGTTTAAATATTTCAAAGGCCAATTATGAAGAGGGTCAGATTAAAGCTCAGTTACCAAACGATAATGATCATAATGCTACACCACTTACAATTTACAAGCGACTATGAGGATAGTGAAAAAAATAAATGACCAACAACCATACTGTTGGAGACAATTTGCCAAAGTGACCGAAAGTGTCTCGACATAGCATGACAACGCCAGAAAAAAATCGAGCCATCAGTTCGACGAAACAAACTGAGGTGATGAATAAATTAGAAAAATATAGTAACACAGCTTTAAGAAAGTTCCCCATGCCATGGGAAAAAGGTTAAATATCAGAAAAAGATATAGAGCAAAAAAACGAAATTTTTAACTCAACGCCTTACAAGAACGACCTTGAAAAAAAGTTGCTGGAAGACCACCAAAGGGAAAAGAAGAATTTGCCAAAGTTGAATGAATTGATTAAAAATAGTAACTCCAGAGCAAACCAGAAATGTGACATGGCAAAAAATAAACATTGAGAGCTAGAATGCACAAAGTGAAGGGAGAATTTGAAGAACATTGGATTCAATGATGTACCTGTTATGACTGGACCCACCTGGGTCTGATAGAACGCATATCTGTTACCTATTACGTTTGCGACCATTGTCAGGTAAATTAATGCACGCCCGATACCACCCGAAATTTCAAAAAAAAATTAAGAATTACCATTTATTTTGATGTAAGAAATCTAGCTTTTATTTTTCTATTTTTTCGACTTCTGTTAATAGTTTGACCTTAATATATACATTTGCTTCCTGTAAAATGAGAAAAAAAAATAAGAATTTCTTTACTTGAGCTATGTACAGGGTGGCCCGTTTATTATGGAATGACAGCTTTTCTCAAAATCTACGGGGTCTACCAAAAAAAGTTTAATACAAAAGTTTTATTAGAAAAATTTTAAATTGTCAATATTTTAAAAACTAAAAGTTTTTCGAATAGACAACTTTATACAAAGTCGCCTTTATTGTTAATGTTAAATACGATAAAATTATAAAAATAGGGGGTTTCCATTTGAAAAAATTACTTTTAACGATTTTTTCATTTAAATTTTTAATGTTAGTTTTTGATCACCCTATATTTAGTTATCATAAAAATGTCAACACAGACCAATTCTTCAAGGAAACCTACTCCAATTAAACAATAAAGGCTTTCAATAGGAGGAATTGATAGCCATATTTAGACCTGCAAACGTTATTTTTGACATAAAATTCAATATAGTCAAAAACGGTTAGACTTAGGTATATAGGATATTATATTTAAAATATATCTAGAATTTTCTGACGAATTCAAATATCGTAATATGCAGGGTATTCTATTTAAAATAAGCAAGTTGATACAGGTCCACGAAAATACAAACATCCTGTATATATTAAAAATATAAAATTTAAAAAATTTAAGTAAATCCAAACAACTTTTGTATTAAACTCTTTTGGTACACCCCGTAGATTCTGATGTAAGCTGTCATCCCATAATAAACGGGCCACCCTGTATATTTCTGTTACAGTGGCCGGTAAGACTTAACTTTTTCCTATTTAATTTTAAGTAAAGAAATCGCCCACATGTAATGTTAAATAAACGTATCAGGAACTTAGTGAATATAATAATAATAAGATTTGATTTGATTTATAGATACTCTTTGGTTAAACTATACTGTTTTTCAACTATTCAATGTATTAACAAACTTACACGAATACTTTTGAGGGATGAACTTATTCTTTAACAAATACTTTATTAAAAATGTTTCCTAGCTCTGATTGCCCATCATCATATACTTACTTACCTGAGTGAATCTCGGCTAAACAGTAGATAGTGCAATGGGCTCTATACTTCACCGCCATATGGACTTACCTGCAAAAGAAATGAAATCAATAATTAAAGAAGTAATTAAAGATTATGAGATGACATTTTTTGTTGGATATTGCATTGGTTATAAGATCAGATAGGAAAAGAAAGATTATCAGTAATAAAAGACTAAAACTGAGCTTTATATATTTATATTTTTTATATATATTATATATTTTATGAAACTAATTTCAGTCTCGACTCTTCTAGTTACTGTTCGAGGAAAACGGACGGCGGGAAGTGGACGTGAAAATACCACAGTATTGGAAGGTGTCAGCGCAGCAGGAAACAAGGCCTACTCCCCCGCTAATAATCGTATTCAACGGGCGAAATATTTGTGCCGAATGGGTTGCACTATCAAACGAAAGCCTTCTTGGAACCACATATGCTGCAATATCGAATGGCTCGATGGACCCCGATTTATTCTCGAGATGGTTTGAAAAATCCTTCTTGGTCGCAAAAGATCAGTCCTGCTAATTTATGATAGACATATATCGCACATAGACAGTCGGTTAATGAAAATCGCAATTTAAAATAATATCACGATATCAAAGCTACCACCGCTCTCAAGTCACTTACTCCAACTTCTCAATTTAAGTGACTTTAAATATCTGAAGATGAAGTGGAATAATCAACTAGTTCAGTGGCAGCGACAACACGAGGTAAAAAGAGTTGCAAAGAACATGTTCAGTTAAATGCAAGGACAAATTTGATAGAGCAATTCCAAGAAGGACCATGCTCATCTACTACTAATACAAACACTAAACATACTTCATTTGAGGATCTGATGTTAGACACAGTGAAACAAAGTCGCCCTGGACAGAAAAAGTCTAAAAGAAAAATAGCCAGTGATGGAGAAATTAGAACTAGTGAAAATATGCTTTGAGAAGTAGAAAAGAAAAGCAAAATACAGAAAAACACATTATTGAAGAGTACTCATCAAAATTCGCATTTATACGGCTCAGAAAAATGCATCGATACCACCATTGAGGATTTTTGTGAATTAAGGGAATATGAGTCTCTCAATGAAAACGTGTTTCAAATTGAATAAACGTTTTGCAACAAAAAAAATCCTGTTTGTCTTATGTTGGTTAAGTTAATTTTGTAAACAAAAATGAAAATGGAGCCGAAATTAGGTTCGTGAGAAAAATTAAGTCTTTGGATCCTACTTTTGCAGCCACGTTTGCTTGGGCTGATCACGAGCCTTTGTCTCAATCCATGACATTGAGAAATTTTTATCAGTGCCAAACACTGTACAGGATGAAAATGCTTGATAAGGTTTGACTTAGAAATGATTTTATTTCAATATAAAATCATGTTTGTGCACTTTTCATATTTTATGAAATTTGACTCTTCAATGTTCATTCAAATAAAAGTTTTTAAAAATTCAAGTTTTAAATTTTTTAATTTTCTGCAACGACTAGATTGTAATACAACGTGCGTTAATTCTATGCCCTTGCCCCACGACGGATTAAAAGGGGGAGCCTAGCGATACTCTATATACTTACCACATATTCAGGGGCAAGTGGGCAGTAATACATTATTTTAAAAAATCTAAAAATAAATAAAGACACAATCGTTTTTTGAAAAACCATAGAAAACTCACTAAAAAGCATTCTAAAGAACGATCTGAACAAACGTGGAGTCCATGAATTAATTTGGATTTCCTTAAATTCATTTTAAGTTATCACTTTTTGATTTTTACTGCGCACTTACCCCATTTCACCTTACTATTTTGTATTAACCGAACAGGCAATCCATATATCTCTGTGTTTGTTGCCTTATTTTTTTGGTTAACAATTACTTACCTCTATCTCTTTCCTATATACACTTTGTCTGGTTGGATGGAATTAACCTATCATTTGCCTTGCGTTTGGCTTCACTAATTGATTTTTCATAGAGTTTTAAGAATCTCCTGTACTCATCCTTTTTCTCTGAATGATTGTCATGTATCTTAGCCTTACAGTAGGTTGCATTATTATTCGTATATACAATATTATATGAAAAGTTTAGCGTACACATTATTGTAGGTTGTGAAACATATGCAACAAATCTATTTGTGTTAAAAAAATCGACCTCTGTTCTTTGTTATTGCATAATATACCATTTCCTGGCATAGTAGCCTGCCTTAAATTAGACCATTAAAAATAATGTGCGAGACAAGAAGAGATGTTATTTCGGCGTGCTCTAAGCATGAGTAAGCAATGCCGGTTTTCGAAAGGTACGAAACGACGCCGAGCCAATTTGGCGGCGTGCCAGAGCGCCATCGCCAGGACGCTAGGATATCTAAATGGGCCTCTATCGATAAACGCTCATAAGATATCGACTAAAATACTTATCAGCTAAATATATATTTAACACTAGAAGAGATAATTCAAATTTTAAAAGCAACAGAATACTGAATGACACTTATATAATGGACCCCTCCCACACTAGAATGTGAAAATTACTTGAGACGAATATGTGCTTGAATAAAATTATTTATAAAATATTATATAATACAAAATTCAGGCGATATCGCTGGTAATCTTTACTACTCCTACGTAACAAAAGTTGTAAACTACTACAATAACATATTGATATTTTGATATCATTATCAGATATTTATTAATTAATAATGACTAGTCATCACTTATTAAGATGACTGCCATAGGTTGTAACTGTAAAAATGAAATACAGTCAAATACCTAGTTACTCTCTATTAAATAGAGAGATTTTCAATTAGGGTCGAGTGACCTCAAAGCAAACGGAAGCTTATTTACTTGGTAACTAATGAAGCAAATATCATGTTCAAACCACGACACCGCAGACAGGACTCAGATAATATTTATTTGAATAATATTACCTGTAAGCTACTAAACTTGAGTTATTGATACTATTATCGTCGGGGCATTTTCTGCTTTGATATAACACACACTACCATTAAAAAAGATTAGTAGCTGTATGCAGGCATTTCTTCCTATACTATAAAACTCTCATAGTTTTGTATGCAATTGGCTATGTGCTTCGTAGCCAAAGCTCTAGGCTTCTTATAGATTTGTTTTAGAATATGTTCTATTTATCCAGATTTATTTTTGCTGTCAATTCTCTTCTTTACTTGATTGACTTCTGTACATCAAGGAAGATCAACAAAATAATTTCGATAAATATAATAAATTTAATTAGCGTGTTTTAAGAACGGAATAGGTACATATTAATGTTTGATGTTGAAGAAGAAAATGATTCAATTTCTTGCAGACCTTGTAAAAACCTATAGTCTTTCCAGCATTAATTTTACGCCCACTCGGTAAAGCTCCTTACTTGATAAAAAAAAATTTAAACATACCAGAAGCACAGGCTTACACCAGGGATTCTGTCATTTCTGACCACTTGGCTGTAATTACTGAATTTGAGTATATAGTCAACCATAAGCCTAGCTTTAAAAAAAGTAAATATAGGCCGTATACTAACAAAGGTATGTTTAATTTGCTAAATTTCGTAAACTGGGATTTTGAATACTCAGATTCTATAACAACGGAAGATAACTTTAATATGTTTGAGTATAGTGGTAAATATCCCCGCCGCGCCGCGCCGCCCAGTCGCGTGTGAGACCCGAGTTCGATTCCCGGCCGGAGAGCTAAAAAAGTAGAAGTTATTGTAGTTCTACAATAATGATCGTGGAAGTACTACTGCGTTGCCTGAAGTGTCGTGAAGTGCACCAAGTGTGCATGTTTCGATACTTGGATAACGGTGACGGTTTAAGCCATATAACAGATCACGGTACCCTCACGGGTATATTATAGGCCTTAGCCTTTCGTGGCCTGTGGCACACACATAAAAATCGTTTTTGGGAAGCAATTTAGAGGTTGCTTTTCCTGAAATAGAGGCTAAAAGACGAATTAATGGGAATGATCTGACCTAGCCAAATAAAGAAACTGTCCAAATCGATTAAATCTTAAAACTAAACTAAAACGAGAATATCAAAAAGATATACAGAAAGCAAAATGAGAAAGACATAATACTTATCTTATAAATCAAAACCTTAATCCCAAAGCCATTTGAAACGTTGTTAAATCAAATAGTAACATCTTAAGAAGCAAACAAAAACTGAGAGCTTTGTTTCATCTAAGATTTTAATTGAAAACTTTATTGTACATACACTAGCTACTCAGCTAAATTTGCCTAATCAGGCGTTTGTGTTCTCAGAGGATACGTTAATTGAAGTGCCTGATATTATTAACTCTGTAAAAAATAAAAAGTGCCGTGTTGTCTTTGGTCTTAATATTATATTATAATTTGCCCATTGGTTTATGTATAAAAGAATCTGTTTTCCTACAGCTTTGAAAATATCTAAAGTTATACCTATATACCTATATTGAGCAACACCTATGAGACCCACGAAGATATGCATTCATATCCAACTAGAAATAACTATAATATATACAATTACTTCCATACGATACATCGCATGAAAACTGGTATCGCGTTGTTTCATAGCCCTATGTTTTTTAATAAGTTACCACATCATATAAGAACATTAACACAAAAAGAATTCAAAATATGAATTAAACATTTTCTAACTTCCAAAAGCGCTTAATAACAATTTCTATGATTTGGTCTAATATAATTATAGGAGCTTAGTTTCACATAGTAATTTTTACTTTTTTTATGGCAGTGGCACACACACTAAAGGAAGATCGTGTGGCGCTCGACAAGCGGTGTGTGTGCGAAGATGTTAATTAACACGGTTCTTGAATAGATGTAGGTTGTAATTAGGGGGAAACAGATGTCCTGGGAGTGAGTTCCACAGTGATGCAGTGCGCCAGATAAAGGAGTTCTTGTAAAGCGATGTTCTAGATGTTTCCAGTTGTACGACCAACTGGTGCGTTCTTGCCGTCTGTCGGGACTGTCTGACAGGCGTTGCCAGGGTGGGATGAGGAGAGCTAAATCCTGGGAACATCTGCGGTGAAAGCATTGGTAAAACGAGGACATCTCGGCCACATGTCTGCGGTGTTCCAGACTAGCCAGATTCCGGGTCAACTACGAATAGAATCCAGCAGTTTTAGGGTGTGCTTTGGTGTGGCACCCCAGATGTGTGAGCAAGCAGTATTCTAAGCACGGTCTTTTTTGCGTTTTGTAGAGCAAGAGCACTGCTGCGGTGTATACAGTTTTATTTTGCGAATTTCCGAAATAGCGCAACAAGCTTCTGGGAGGCTGATTTTGGGATGTTAGCAACGTGGTTAGGACATATCGCTGTTGACCGAGACACCCAGTATTTTCGATTCGACGTCGATCCTGCCATAATGATGTCAGGTCCCGCCGTATTGGCCCTCTTGGTAAACGTAACTGCCTGGGTATTTTTGCTGCATTGAACTGGACAAAATTTCTGTCCCTCCAAGTTTGACCCTTCTCCAGGTCTTGATTAATTGCTGTAAACTGCTCCTGTCTTCGGTCATAAGTCTCAGTCGCTGGTAAAGGTTTTTCTGATCCAAATTGGAAGACAAGAGTACTGTCATCTGCAAAACTGTAAACAGGATTTTTCGTTTCGGTCAGCAGGTCATTAATATAGATGAGGAACAGAAGAGTTGGTGAAAGTATTGCGAACTTAATGATGATTGTGTCTTCGATGTTTCCATCAACTACAACGTGTAGAGATCGGTTCTTAAGGAAACAGCCAAGCCAGCTGCATAGATAGGCTGGCGGTCCGAAGGACGGCAGTTTGTTGAGCAGTCCGTAATGCCAAACTCTGTCGAATACCTTCGAAATACCCAACACAATCGCTCGAGTCTTCGCCGTTCTCAATTACCTTACTCCATATATGAGTGACATAGGCCAATATATCTGCTGTCGATCTCTCTTTGCGAAAGCCGTATTGATTATCGCTGATTATACTGTTGTTCTCGATGTTCTTGAGTAGTTGCTGATTGACTACATGTTCCATGACTTTGGAGATTATTGTAAGCAAGGCAATTGGGCGATAGTTTGAGGGCGTGGTTTTCATGTCTTTTTTGGAACACTCGAGCGATTTTCCAAGAAGAAGGGTAAATCCCTATTCAGCAAGACAGAGAAAAAAAGCCTAAAAAAAGAGCAGTTCTTTAATACGATGGCAGGTATTCTGTCCGGTCCTGATACCTTTTACGCATCTAGTTCTTTAAGGATTTAACGAATATCACGATGACGAAACTTGACCTCTGCCATGGTAGTGTTGATGTTCTGTATGATGGGGAGAGGCTTGCCTTGGGGGAAGTCTAAGGTAGAGTGCAATGAAAATATTTTGGCGAGCATTTTACTTTTTCCTTGGCTGTAGTCGCCGTTCGTCTGTCAAAGGCGAGAGAGACGTAACGTTTATGTCTCTGCGTCAGTGGCTAAGGTAGAAAAATCAATATCTGAAGATATACTAATCAAAAAAGGAGCTTCACCGAGTTGTGTTTTATCCTCACTACTGCTATACTCATCTATACTCTGAAGCAACCAGGCATTGGATTATGGAGTTCAATGCAGAACATAGATACGCTGACGATACCGTTATAAAAGCAAATGATGAATAAGAACTAGAAGATTATAACGAACTGTTTACATCTTAATGACTTCACAACCAAAGTACTGATCCGATAAACACTCATCCCCGTATTAAAGGACAAATAATGAATTGAAATTTCTAGGAGCTAAGTAACAGTCGACCGACCGAAAAAGGAAATACTCTTAAAGATTGAACAGACCGAAGAAAGCCTTTATGGGTAAGAAATTCTTTTTTTACGAGGTCAGACCTCACTCTGGAGCTTAGAAATCGGATTATTGGGTGTTGCGCCTTCCCTGTCCTGTTTTATGGTTGTCAAAGGTCAACAGACCGAAAAAGAATACCCTTCGACCTAACCCAAACTTTGTACCACCTGGGCCAAGTGTTTAGAGGTGATAGATACGAAATGCTAAGACTATAAAGGGCAAAATACAGGGAAAGAGATCGGTGGGAAGACGCCATAAGTCATGGTTAAAGAATTTTAGAAGATGGTTTGACCACTCGTCTATGGAAATATTTCGCGGAGCAATTTCCTAGACTACAATCGCCATTTGACTCACCAATTTTCGGAAGAAGAGGGCATGATGAGAAGAAAAATAAAATATAATATTACTACTGATATTGTTTAATATTTTTTTGTGAATATAAAATTTTATATACAATACGTAAAATGATTTTTCCGTCCTAGTATCTCTGTCTATTTATTATATTATAACGAATATTTGTCTATAATCACTTTATAAACGCACCCATATCTGTTGGAATGACGTGATAAATAAACAACGATAGTTAAGTGTATCTCGAGAGAAATAACTAATACCTTTACTCGATACTTGTACCCGGCCCTTCAGAATAGACTATTTCTGACTAATGTGTAATTCACTTCTACCGTCAGATATAGTAATCCTGCTTCTTGAGTAAGGTTACATATTTGATTGCTGTTTACGTGTTTTATTACCCATAGCCAGAAAATTTGATTTATGAATTTGATGCATTTTAGATATATCTTTTTATGGAATAGCGGAAAAAAAGTCCGTTATATTTCTCACAGCGCATATAATTTGATCCGCGAAACAAAATTCAATTTTAACAAAAAAGTTGATGCTATGTGTCATGGGATAGTTGACTGAATCATATATTTTTAGTAAAAATACGTAGTAACTTTGTGTTAATCTAAGACTATATTATGTTATGACATTAATATGGACTACAGATACGATTTTGATGGAATTTAAAATGGAGTTTATCTATATTATGAATGCATTCATAATTATTATTCAAGTCTTGCCCAATATTGTGGAATTAGATGAACAATTTCCTGTAAAAATACAAAGTAATTTGTCCGACGATGTATTAGCGATCCTAACCGTTTGAATACGGTATGTAATAGTAACATAGCCGGTTACAATTGAAGAATTCAATAAACAAATTCCATTACCAATATATTTTTAAAGCAACAAACAAATGTTACCTAAAATAGATAGACAAACAAATAATGAATAATCGGAGAGAACTAAAATAGCTGGTGATAAGAACAGCTAAATATGTCGTAAAAATGTCAGAATGAAGAAGCTACGAAAATGAACAATTTTGATTAATAAAAGACAAGAGAACTTTCATAAACAGAAAATTGAATAAATAGTAAAAAAAATCATGAATCGAGAACAAGCTTGGAAAAGTAACGAACAATTGATAGATAAAATCTACAGACAACAGAAAGAAAGGCTTTTAGAAAGAAGAAGATATGAAGAAAGAATAGTAAAGTTCCATCTGAGAGCCACGTAAACATATAGTCAATGGAACTGAGTGGAGGATATCCATTAATTATCCATTTGCACGACAATTAATAGGTAGGTAATTAACAGCAATTAGAGAAAATATCAGGTTTCTACCAAACAATAGACCAGACTTAGGGTGTAAAATAAATTGGTAACGTGATTACTCTGGAATTATTCATCGAGGAGACAATATGTGTTTATGTTAATCGATTTCCAAAAATGCTACAATATAAATGCTTGACATATCTTAATTACTCTTATCCTCTACAAATATTCTCATATAATAGAAAAAAATACCAAAATATAATAATATGGACCATAAGGCTATATAAAAACAGAAAAAATATCCGAATACAAATGGTTAAAGATAGGACATTCAGCAAACTGCGTTTAATTATGGTGCTGTGTATATTTGAATATACATGCTTTCATAATATTTTCGCATTGCATCTTATGAGAACTAACTCAAATACGACCAATGTATCTTCTAATATTCATATTATACCGTATATTTGAATATACAGTACACGGTAACTTTTGAACATAAGTCGGACAGCTGACTTTCAGATCGTCTTAGGTTATGGAGTCGTTGACAGTTGTGCTCTGATTTTCCTTATACCTATTTTCTTCCGTTTCAATACTAAAAGGTGAATATTTGTAAATAGTGTTTTATAAGAGTTAAGTAAGTAGTGACATATTCAGCATTATCGATTTTTTTTTTCATTTAGATATGAAAAATTACCTTTGCTTCTTTGTATATTTCAGTATACATTGCGCATAACCTATCTGCCTGTTTGTATATTCTAATATACATTGCGCAAGTACGCAACCAAAGTCTACAGTCTGAAAACTTTGACGCAACTAGAATGGATCTGAAAATATTTTATGGCAAAGAGAAAACTAGGAAAAGGGTGCGCGTTTTCGTACCTCCTAATATTTCTGACGATGAATATGAAGATGTCGATGATAGCATTGTCCACGAAACTTATCAGCTTGGATTTGACTCCAGTTAGCTTATCTGGTAGTTTGTAAATAATATAATATGAAAACGTTTTATTATTAGACTCGTCGGCGTCGGTTAAAGACCAACTGAAAGGGAACTCGACTCGGATGCCGGCCAAGAATTTGACGATTTGACTCAGAGCTGGAAGAGCCACAGCCGTCTACATCCCCTCGGGAAAAAGCAAAGACACTAGTGTAAGAAACAACATGCCTGGAGTGGGTTGGAAAGTTTGCGATAAGCTTTCCAGTGATTTCCGTATTTGGAATTACGATTTTCCGTCTGAAACTGCAGTTCTGTCCCCAATAGAGAATTTTCGTAAACTAGCTAAAAAAATAAAAGGGACAACTAATGACGAGGAGTCACAGATACGTACTAAATTATTGAAGATGGCTTGCAAACATCTTCGCACTTTGAACAATGAGGTGGGGAAAAAGTTGGGCATTAGAATTCATGAAGCTCTCAGCAGTCACGCAGATTCATACCAAAATGCTATACACGATATTTATATAAAGGGCGCTTGGGAATTTTACAAAGAAATTCAATTATAATAAATGCACCACTTTCACGTCCCATCTCTGCCTTTTCGTCCTACTATGTCCTTTCGACACATTCAAGTACAAGCCATACTCGTCAACCAAAGAATCATATTTGACTCCACTAGATAACACACCAGTACAATATGCTGCACAATTTCTGTTAGTGGGTTTTGCGCATAGCGCATTCGCCCAGTAAGGCCCCCGTCCGGGCTAAGCAAGAGCTGGGGCGACCCTCCGAGATAGGTTACACCCTTGTTGGATCGGAGACACTATATTTTTGGACCTCTCAAGATGACGAGCATACGCTCTTTTGAAGGCTCCGACTATCATACACAAATATAAAATGGCAGCTGTGAGCCGAATCTCAGCAGGCACAGACATAAATGATCCCACGGGAACATCCGGTTTCCCTGGCCTCAATACCGGCACGAATGGGGCTTTCTTCTGGCAGGGACACCTGATTCTTCCTCGGGGAGAAACAACGATCACTGAACGATAGCCACGTGCTCACCCAATGGCGACAAATGTGCCGCTACAAAACGCGTGTGGACTCGACCGAAGACGAAGCGGAAGTTATCAGGGTATATAATGTAGAAACTACTATCATTGTGGCGTTCACTGATTGTTTTCTAAAATATCAGGTAATTCTGAGACAGCAAATTCTAAGGGAAATGGTCATTAAAAATTAACATGAAATATATCTAAACCTAAGGAACTGCTTTCGACATACGGGGATCTTTTGAATATGCTATTTCAAATTAATAATTGAAATAACTACAAGCGCCTTTTCTAAAATTGTTTATCCCCGACAGTTATGCCCTTAATATCCCCTGTAAACCATTAACCATATAATTCTCTTTTATTCTCTAACAGTGTGATATTGTTTAGGCTGAGCATTTCTCTTACGTGGATGAGAGTAACTGAATGTGCCAGCCAAGACCGAAGTTACATCGCACAAAGGAACTACACAGATTATTACATTTCCTTTCCATTTGAGTAAAAGAGCACTCCACTTTAGCTGGAAAATCCTTAATGTTCTTTTGCTAAACCATACCTTTTCTTATAGAAAGGAACCCCTGTGTTCTTCATGATGTTTGCATATATTATTGTAATATTGCATCAACTATCTTTACAGTTAAAATGTTATTAATCCTTGCCAACGCAATCATTTGGGCAATGCAGCATTTCGCTTAATTTGGCTCACCACTTCGCCAGTAAAAGACAGAATTCATGTTGTTCTGGATCATCAAAACACTTTTTGACAGGTGCGTTAAATAAAGGATTCAATTGCAAAAAATCATTTTTATTTAAAATAAAGAAAAGTAATTAAAAGAAATTAGAGAAGAAGGCAATTGACAATAACAAAATAGAAAAAATTTTTAGGAAACTACAATAAAATGTACAAATTCTATATTCTTAATATAACAAAATTTAACTTAAACTAAATAAAGAAATATAACAGCTTCAAAATTAAACTACAACAAAAATTCCTAATAAGGGTGACAACTACATAAGAGTATATATTTGTGTTTTTAAAAATAAAAGCATAAGTGAATATAAAAGATCGTTTAGTTAAAAAATAGGTATTAAGGTCAGAAATAAATAAACAAATAACACATAACACGCAGCACTATTTAATTTTTAACCTAATTTAATCTAAACAATTTACAGAAGATGCCGTTAAAAAGAAGCAGAAGTCCTTAAAAGACATCTTGAGAAGTGAGTTGAAAAACTACTTACATCGAAAAGTGGAAGTAAAACTCCTTCTAGATTCACATCATCGCGCGAACGTTTTTCAAGAATATGGTATTGCTGAAAGATCACTGGAGGACCTACAGATTGAGTTTGCAATAATGAAGCAGACTTCTGTCTGATATTCCAGGACAAAATCCTTCTAGACGGTAAAAGTTTAAAGCCCTTGTAAAACAAGCAGATAAGCGAATCACGATTCTGATATAGACATTTCTATAGTTAATAAAAGAAAAATTTGAGTTAATCGAAACATGTGCATAAACAAATAATGATGATGCTTATCATAAGCATAAGCTAACGGTTTCTTGCAAAGCATGAAGAAAATGACATGTTCGTTCATTCGAAAATGCAATCATCGTTTGTACAGGGTGGCACGTTTATTATATGATGACACTTTATCTCAGATATTACGGGGTGTAGCAAAAAAAGTTTAATGCAAAAGTTTTCTGGATTTACTTGGTTTTTAAAAATATTATATTTTTATATATACACGGTGCTCGTATTTTCATGGGCAAGTATCAACTTCGTTATTTTAAATAGAATACCCTGTATATTAAGGCATTGTTTAATTCCTCAGAATATTCTAGAAATATATTTATATACAATATCCTGTCGGGCCCAACGTTCCGGAGAGATTCAAAAAGTATTCGCTGATGCGCTTTCCTCGGTTATTATTTGATACATGATACAACGCGACGCGACAGTATATAATCTCAGGGCGTCACTGTCCCCCGTAGCAGAGCTGCCGCAGGTCACGAACCAGATTGAACCGGATTCGCTGCGACGCCAAACGCCGCGGCGCGGCGTCGCGTTGGCGAAATTTGTCTCCAGTGAACCTAGCGTATATTTATTTATACCCTGGCATGGCATCGCACAGCGCGCAGTGGGAACGTGCACTTACTCTCCAGCTACATATTGTAACATGGAGAGAGCGCCTAAAAGTGTTTCACTATAAAAATGGACCTATCCATTATTATGTTTTATAAAATATATAGCATAATTTACGTTTTATAGCCTTCTGGCTTGACTACAATGTATAGGCTAAAACTACCCAACGGCGCAGTATAACAAATAGATGTTCTGAAAATATCGAACAATGCCCCCATTGAAACTAGAAATTAGAATTCCGCTCATAGGCAATTTTCATTTAAATTGGCGGACATTATTTAATTTGTTTCGCGTATGTCTAATGAAACAATTGGAACCCAAATTGAAATTTTTCATTATTTGGAATATTGACCGGGCTTATCTTTTAGTGCAGTCGATGGATATGTAGCAGTTCTGTATTGGAATGAATGCGCGATTCGTTTACTAAAATAAATGCAAAGTAGTTGGAGAAATATTTTTTACCGATTACGGATATTGATTGGTGAATTAAATATGCACGTATAAGTAGAGACGATTTCGTCAAAGCATTAAAACATTTTCTGTTATAGAGGGTGCGACACACTGGCTATCACCAAAGGGCTCTCATCCTACACTAGTGGAAATATGTAATTTGCGCAACTGAGAGTCCAATTATTTATTAGCGGTCGAGAAACTTCAAAAACGGTGTCCTGTTTGCTTCTGGTGCTTTTGAGAAAAACACTGAAAGTTTTCAGAATTAATTTCTTCCTTACAATTTTTGGTCCTAATATGTTCTGCCGCTGACATTTCCTCGGATCATCAACAGCACTAATATTATTAAAATCCACAATCACAAAATATGAATTTCTTGGCTTCTTTCGACATATCTTCAGTTTTTTTTTCAGCAGGAAAATTAACTTGGAAAATTTCTGAATCTATGTTATTTTTAACGTTTAGCATGATCTTTAGCATGGAATCATGTGATCAAAGCGTTGAAAGAAAAAAAAATCGTATCCCGTAGGACCATTGTACCCTTTGTTGTGTTTTGTATTCTCTAAGGATCTTACCACCATTAGACCAACTTGTTATTGATTGTTATTCCGAATGGAGATAAGTTAAGGTTTACTTGAATATATTTGGTCACAATCACCTTCCAGTCTGGATCCTAATCATTATGACCTCCATTAAAATGATGCCTAGCTATTAAATCGTAAAGAATTTCAGTGAAACCAAATAATTTACTACTTATCTGGAAGGAAGCCGTCTCGTTACTCAGATGCTCAACTTCTCGGATAATTGAGAAACTATACAACGTGTATGAGGAACTTGTCTCTAGCTGATGCGCGTGGACGTCAGAATATGTGGAAATTTAAATGGAAAACCAGTCTTAAGCTTTGATGAGTGCAATAGGACCAGTTTCTAGTCAAAATAAGTGAATTTGAAAATGTGTGGGAGGGTAAATCAGTCTGAAGCTTTGGCGACTGGAATAGAACCAGTCTCTGGCCAAAACGAGTGGATTTTACAGATTCCTCTCTGTTTTTTGTTGCGTGCTGTTCTTTATATGAAAATGACCCCATTTGATGTGTGGGTGCGATAAGAAACAAACTATTGAAATTGCGATCCTATACATTAAAAAAAATTATTAAAGAGATACGTAAATAAGTATGCCCCATGCATTTCCAGCACCCGGCTCGATCCCTTTTACCTGCTTCTCAAAGGTTTACATGTAAAAGTGCGTTTTAATTTATTATTTTGGAACATTTCTTTGTTAATTTACATACCTAGGGTCGGCCTGTTTCAATATATAATATTATACTGTACTTCACCCGTTATGAAAGACATTTTACCTCTATACCGGGTGTCCAAATAAGAATGCTCGTCGGTGATATCTCAAGTAGTACGCATCGCAGAACTTCGGGAAACTAGTATATTATTTTATATGGAGGAAAAGTGATACTTTTCATGGCGCGCTCGTGTTTAACAGCCGAACGGAGTGATGCTGGTAATAGAGAGCAAGCCATGAAAAGTAACTTTTCCTCCAAATAAAATATGCTGTTTTTTCTTCAAATGTCGACAAATTAATGCAAAAACATCTCTTTTTAATAGTAATAATATCTAATTATTATTAAAGATAAATGGGTTCGCAAGGCGGCTTAGAACACGGTCGTAGGTGGCCTTGCTTAGACCGGTGTCGATGAATTTAACATAAAGCTGTCAGTGGACACTGTCAACAATAATTATTTTTTTAAGTTTGCGTCTCCGATTGCGTTTTAATTCCGTATTGATAAGCAGTTATTGAGTAAGTTCGATTAAATAATAACCAATTTGTTCCTAAATTAGTGATTTTTAGAAATGCAGTAACAAATTGAGTGATAAATACAAATTGTAGTTTAATAAATCTTGAGTTGTTGACGCTTATTTTGTTGTCTGTTTGTATTGTATCTATGTTGCTATGACAACACTTTTACCTCCGCCGGCGGAAAAGTGAAAAGTAAAGCTCCGGCGGAGGAAAAACGAAACTTCACGGCCGCCTACACAGTCGAGTAATGACGGATTTACTGACGTTAGAAGAAAAAAATATTTATAATAAAAGTGCCCCAAAAAAATCGCTGGAAATTATTTTTAAGTACTTAACTTCACCGCTAGGGGGCGTTATTGCCATGCCAATGTAGATAAAGGTACGTCTCTTAGAAAAATTCCTGATATTTTTATTTATACTAAAGATATTTTGTAAGTAAAATCACAGAAAAGAATCATCAGATAACAAAATAAAAATTATTTACCCAATTTTTAAGCCGTTTCACTTTTTTATTTAATTGTATTTTATCTAGTAGACGGTTTCATAATACACACTTAACAAATCCCAACAAATTTAAGAGATTTTAGAATTTATTTTTTCCAATTTTTGACTTTTAACTTTGTTTTCCGAAAGGCCTTGAACAATCTTTCAAAATTTACTCCTAAACATAGTATTAAATGAAGCACTTTTTACCCCGTTTCTAATTTTTTCTTTCTAGTTCGATCCGCTTAAAAATAAAATGGTGGCTTATAGGTGCTCCCGTAAAAATACCTAATAAACCTCCCGTTTAAATAAAGATAT
>MU181917.1:888954-905428 GCA_016904865.1 Pissodes strobi
AAGAAATTCTACAACAGAAATTTTGCGATATATATGTACTCGTCAATTTTTAAGAGGCTCTAAAAACTGGTAAGTGACTTTCAAAACAACTAACCCAATATGTTTTTTTTTTCGCTATATAGCTGGCTAGCTATATTCGGGATTTGCCTTGAAATAAAAATTTAAAATTGCAGTAAAATTCCATCAAATTCAGGCTAACCATTTGAGATTTACGTCACTAGAGCATCGTAGAATATATATATCTAAATTTAAAAAATTTTTGAAAATATATCTAAAATTATCTGTTTTTTTGGTTGCCCGAAAAATTCATAACTTGGGAGATGGCGGGTGCTGATTCTAGACAACACACAGATCGCTCAGCACTAAGGACAAAGTGCTAGTTAAACTCCTTTCTTTTTTAACTACCTGTTGAAATTCCAAATCTGCTTCAATGAGCTGAGGTCAAACAAGCAAATATTAACAACCCGATAGATTATGCATTCTGGCAAGGGAAAAAAGTTAAATTTCAAGCAAATATTTTATTACATATTATTTATACATATCCCGTATTCACGAAATACAAGCTAACGAACATCGTAGAAGTTTCTTAGAGTTATTTTTTAATTTCTTGGATATAGTGGTTACAGTTTTTTGCTTAAATATAACAGTTCCATCTGGAAAATTCAGGTATCACCACTACTATTAGTTTGGGTTTTAAAACTTATCTGTATCACTTGCAATTCTCAATTTTATCTAATGCACCAAGCAAATGCTTTATATAACCTAATGGAATATTCAATAACATTGTATTTAATCTAATCCTGTTCTAGCATAATCTTAGAATTAGCGAAATCCTGAGGGTCTAGTTTTCGCAGTGGAGGTCTCTTTGCACACTTTCCGTTATCTATCTATAGACACAGCTTATATAAGAATGCAGCGGATCCCATTTTGATATTTTTCGTGGTCAGATTTACTCGTGTTAAAACACACTAATAACTACTCTTGAAATCTATATTTTCACACAAAAGATATAAATGATGGGTGCGGCATGACGGATTGTTAAGCAAACTGACAGCATACGGCAGCACTTCTATGGCTTTCCAATTTCTTTAGGGATCGAAGCATCCGGATTATTGGTATTGCTCAAGTGTGTAAATTATCTCCCACACTGTTCCTGCTCTATATCAGCGATCTCTTGGATAGGATAAACAATTCCATTTTCAACTTTCCAGACGACAGCACTTCTATATCCTCATTCATGTCACGGACTCCAATGACCGCTGCTCATTTCTAACGCGAGCGAGAAAATCAGATTGCTGCCATCAATGAGGTTATGAACGTCGACGTGGAATAGGGCGAGGAAAACAATGCCCAGTTTAATCAGGAAAGACTCAATCAGCCGTCTTCTTAAAAAAGCAAACGCCGCACTCTCACATGACTTATCAATGATAAACACTGTCTCTGACTTCATCCATATAAGCTTGCTGGGCATCAACGTTGAAACAACATGTCTTGGCGTAATCACATCACCAAAATCACCAAGGCAGCAGTACAAAAGTTAGGAGCACTCTATAGAGCAAAAAACTTGTATACACCTCATCAGCTCTTACTGCTCTATAAAGCCCAGATAAGAACTCTAGAATACTGTTTCCATGTGTGGAGCTCAGCATCGGAACAATTGCTGAAGATATTGGACTCCATACATAGGAGTCCGACTTGTGGATGACTCAGAGTTAATTAAAGACATTAATAGCCTTGAATATGGCAGAAAAGTTGCGGACCTATCTCTTTACCATCGATGCTACTGCGGAAGGTGTTCGAACGAGCTGACATTTTTGATTCCGCAAAGGGAAACACCCGTCAGACACAAGCTGCTCATCAACATACGATTCAGTTGCAAACACCTAGAATGTCGCTGTAACGGGACTCCTTTATCTGGAGGACTGCCTCGCTCTGGAATGGACTTCCGAATAACGTCTTTCCCGAAAACCAAAATTTACAGCGCTTCAAATCCAGCGGCCAGCATCTTCTCCATACACGCACCCCTCGTTGAGTGGTATAGGAATTTCCATTTGTGTGTGCCCAACATAAAAAAAATAAAAAATAATACTTTTCACACTCCATGTAAAGAGTCTACTTTTCACACAACATGTGAAAAATGTAAGGCTATATGAAAATTTTAGTATCAAATGAATAAATAGTAAGCACAGCGTGCATCACGTGTGAATACTTTTTCACACTCGTTTGATAAACGATCTCACTTTTATGAAAAATACAGTTTTCGGCACTTGTGGCACTATTTCTGTTATGCGTTTCAATTGCAAAAAATGTCCAGGATGAATTTACTTCATTTATATTGTATTAAAACGTTGCAAAATGCCATTCGTTTATGTTGATACCACAAATTTTCAAATTGGAAGGTGGGTACATTTTTGAAAACTGTGTCTTGACAAATTATACTTAGATCGAGAATGTTTTCTTTGAACGCGAGGCAAATTACAAACAGTTTTCAAGCCGAACTTTAAATATAATGTAGGTACTTTTTAAGTGATCTAAACTTTTGTCTAATTATTTAAACCTGACCAACAACAAATATATTTGTATATAATACACTATAGTGATCAGCAATTTAGGTAATAAAAAGGAAATTTATTTTCAATTAAATATTCGAGATATTTTCGAGACTAAATAGGTAGAGGTCCTGCGACGGAGACAGGGGAAAAAATCTGAGTCCAGAGTTTACAACAGCAGGACTGTTGCAGACAGCAATAGGTACTTAAAAAAAAATGTTTCGTCCAGCATTCCTCATACAGAGTGGTAAATTTCCAAAAGAATCGAAGAAAACCAAATTTGTGCTGATTTCAAAACCAAAAAAAGAACCCAAATGAGCAAACTAAATATAGATCCATTTGCCTCCTTAATACTGTCAGTAAATGCCAGGCTATACGACGACCCAAAACTGAAGGAATCGGATCAAACCAGATAAGTCAACTACAGATGGGGTAAAGAAAGTCACTGACAACTTAATAAATTGAATACGCAAATATTGAAAAATCGGAGCAAACATAACACTCAACAGGAAACATGCACTGACTGCACTCTGGAAAGAAATAGTAACGGAATTAGAAGATCAAGGGCCGGACCCCTATCTGATAAAAATCATTATGATGAATAGCTAGCTGATTTTCCTCTTGGTCAAATATCACGAACAGGAAAATCATTCTTGAAGCAAAGAAATTTATATATCATGTGGTATCCCACAGGGTTCGGTTCTGAGGCCTACTCTTCGGAATTTCCTTGATGATGGACTGCTCAGGCTTGACCAGCTGGAATGAGTCACCCTAGTCGGATACGCAGACAACATTTTCATGATGGTACTAGGCAGAAATATGGAAGAAGTATAGATGGAAACCGACATCGCGATGATGGACATCAATCAATGGCTCTATGAGAACTAGCAACAGAAAGAAACAGAGATAATGCTCGCGGCCCTAAAGAGGTGACCCCTTCAGGAGACACTGAACATTTTAGGCCAGGAAACGGCGCCAAAAAAATTAATTGAATACTAATAGACTATATTTCACAACCGACATAGAGCAAGCCAAATCACGATGGCATTAGGCAGAATAATGTCAAATATAGGAGACCCACAGGCATGCAAATGGAAAATGCTTCCGTCAGTAATAAGCTCTAACGTGAGCAAAAGCAATTAAACTGAAGAAAAGCAGGTAGGTCTACCTGATAATAGAAACACTCTGTTTTGTGAATATGCATCGCGTACTAAACAGCTCCGATAGAGGCGCTCTTGATGGTCACTGAGCAACCTCCAATCGACTTATTGGCAGAGGAGAAGAAAGATATGTATGATCCTGATAAGGAGAATACAAAACAGGCTGGAAGATGTGGCACGATAGATGGGAGGAAAATGAAAACCAAATCTACGGAAGGGCAAAGAGGCTTGTACCATAAAGAGGTCCCTGGATAAACAGGAAACACGAGGACGTGACCTTTAGCTTACCTAGCCAATGACTGACCATGGCAACTTCAGAAATTGTACGCACTCTATTGGAAAATCAAACGAAGATGAACGGCTGAGCATACAGTATTCCACTGCCCAAACTGAGGCCAAGAAAGAGAACACCTGTTACTAAAGTACAGGTACGAGGCTTACACCAGAAAATGTAATTATAGAGATGATACATGAGAGCCATAAATGGAATGGGATAAATTAGGTGAAATAGGATATAATGAAGCGAAAGAGCAAGGATGGAAAAAGTACAAGTAACGAACAGTTAGAGAGAGAGATGACATTTGAACACTCAATTCAAATGGTACAAAGAATACAATCTGGTGGAGACAGTTTGTTTAGTAGATTTCCTAAACTCTTCTATAAAAAATGTAGGGGGTCTGTAAAAATGTAAAAATTATATTTTAAGTAAACACACCGGTAATCTGTTTCTGTTTCTTAGAAACAAAATTCGAAGTCGTTTATTTCTAATTATCTATGGTTACATTATATATCCATTTTTAAAAACAATTATTGATTCCAAAAATCATTAGCTTATGGATTAATTTCATTAATCAATTATTTCGATTGTTTGTTAAAGTACAAAGAAATTATGAGGCATTTAAATCAAGTCCAATAATTTTCCAAATATCATATTGCTGTAGGTCTTTTTAAACTAAAATACCAAAGGAAAAACGTTTAATAAAATGCTGTAACAGGAGCTGCAACTAATACTTTTTCTCTAGCATGAAACTTTCGAAAATCGGCAATAACTTTATCCACTACCCATATCAACACCACTCCTTCTTTTGACACATTGTAACGGTCAGAAAATGCTAATTAAAGTAAAATTTAATTTACCATTCCTGTTAAAATTTGTATTTACCATTTTTGTTATTGAATTATTTTCCATTCGCAAATCTGTTAACAATTCGATTATACTCATTTTCACGGGGATTGGTTTATATATTGAGCAAAAATCAAAAAGGCACACGTAAGAATGGCATCGTCATATACTGCTCACTTTACATGGCATATTAATATTTCTTCAAATAATTACTGTTAAACCCAGTAATTTACATTTACATCTTGTTGTAGTGCTTCGACTAACTGTTTTGACAATATAATTTTAACTCATTGTCTTCAGGAAAGGGTAAAGGAGGTCACACATACGCTTGGTTTAAATAAAGGTAAATATTTAATATTAAATGGGTTTTAGCAGCTTGATCTTTTCTAGCAAAAAAGCACAGGGTCGCTTAGAGCATTTTAAGTGTAAAATAGCAAAACAACATGAATTAACTTTACCTTAATTTGTAATTGTTGTTGTTATTTTAAATTGTTTGCTATATGTGCATGCATAACTGTATCAACATTCAAGAATAAAATATTGAAACCAGTTGCTATTCGGGCTAGAATAATGATCACTAGACCAAAGATGAACCTTGATCTAGTTCATCTATACGACTAAACGCAGGTATGATTGCAGATAGAATCCAAGTAATTGTCCCTAAATATATTAAATTGAAAATCCAGACTATAACCTCACTAGACGCAGGCATGCTTGCAGTCTAATATCACTAAATTGTTAGCAAATGACGTCAAATAGAGCATGGTATTGGTTGACGAAATCCAGGCCTTAGCTCCACTACCTTCTTAACAGACTAAGGTACCTTTGCAATCAATTCCCGAGAAATTGTCAGCAAATGGCGTAAGTAAAGCACTGAGGCTCCCCAACTTCAGGTCATACTTCCAATCTCCTCCCTTAAGCGCTTATAGTAATATATGCTCGCAACCGGATCCCAAGGACTTTTTATCTAATGACCTTAAATGGATTACGATAACCCTTGAATACCCTCGCGATAACCTCCCTCTATTCCCACTAGAGGCAAGCGTGTTCGAAGTTCCATTGTGACCAAATCTTAATGAACCTTCTTAAATAAAATACATTATTTTAAGTTTCCAGCTTAAAAGTACTCATGTATTTTTTTTAAGTAAAAAGTCATTACCTCAAGCTAACTAAATTGAGATTCATAGCAAATTCGACTGATTCCTAATAAATTAATAAATTACATTTTTGATTCAATTTTGAGAATTATCTAATACTAATAATTTATTTAAATTCGATATAATGATATAAAGAAGCATTTTAATCCATAACCTACATTTTGCGAAAAAAAGAGGGGACTCAAAGATTAAATACTACTTTCGTCCATTGTTCTTGTTAACGAAATATAATCCAATAGTGTATTTTCTCTTCAGCTTCCTTTTGTCTGAGCAAATTGATTCTCGAAACTTGACAAGCCCGCTTTGTATCGCTCAACACGAAATCCTTCTTTCCTGTTTTTATCTGGATGTTTTTCTTTTCCGGAAGATATAGATTACTATTTAATATTATCGGACGGACAAAAAATTACCGTTGAACAGGTTTACATTTATATAACAGTCGTAGAAAATTCAATTAAAAAAAAGAAAAGGAAATAATAATTTGGATGATCGTTTTCTCCGTCTGGTGATAAACCATCTAAATTGCTTTAGGAGAAATTAAAAATATCATTATGTCTGTTACATTATCATTAACTATAGATAATACAGTAGGTATATGCCAAAAATTGGTGATAGATGGGATTTTAATTTTCTTATTCGCTGTTGGTATCTCTTTGACATACTAAAAGTCCAGAAAAATCTGAGTGTGCAAAACACAATTTTTTACGGCTTGCTTGAACATTTAAAAAAATCGTGTGGTAAAAAATTAAAGAAAATTTCATGCTGGAAAATTAAAAAAATAATAATAAATAACGAAATGATGTTGAAAAACATGTTTATATCAATCAACATGTAAATGTATTTAATCAATTTCACATCTTACATAAGAGGAAAGCTAAATCTAATCTAGACCTCTCAGTTTTTCTTCAATCAATTTCTTTTAGTGTACTATTTGTGAAATCTCAACCAGGACAATTATTGCAATATATCACAGAATATTCCACACCATAATGTCGGCATGTACCACTACCATACGGCTCATTTGTATCCGTCTTGCGGATACAACGGATTAAGTTTAGTAATAACTCTGAACTCTGGTGCTGTGATTATAGTACCGCACCCAAAATAAAGAGAACATTCTCGAAGATAAGTATGATCAAAATTATAAACTCTTAATCATAAGTCCTCAATCATTAATACTGCCTAATTCTCATTTTTGAAATATTTCTAACTAAAATCTGAACTTTTAAAGTTCTGACTAAACATAGTTAATCACAGAACACCTTAAACAAGAATTACTCTGCTAAATAAAAAACCTATTATAAATTAATCACATGGCAGCGATAACATCAGTGCTCAAATAAACAAAATTGGTTAATCAAATAACAATAAGAAATGGTAATAGATGCGATAAAAGATCATTTAAAGGTAAATTCGAAACTGATAAGATACGATATGGTCATACGGGAGTGCAATCCACTGGCAGTGGTTGGTGACTTGTCCTTAACTCCTACAACTACTTTGGCGCTTCCTGTCCACCATCTGGTCAGCATCACTCTAACATAAGGTCTCAAACGGGCGGAATGAAACCAGAGAAACTCTCTAGGCTCGTGAAAACCCGGGTAGAGAATGGATCCTAGTTAAATTATAAATAAACTATCTATCATAGAAACGCTAGGATATAACATACCTTTTTTTAAAAAAGGGTAACCCCACTTTACGTAAAATGCATTTACGAGACGATATTGTCGATAATACGAGAAAATATAAAAGGCACTGCATTTGCCAATTTATCTCATAATTAATTAATAAAGATATTAGACCTGTTGATTAAAAATATCACGATAATCTTTCGGCTGCAAAACTCACACTTCATCGCTTCGAAGGGAAAGACCACGTCAAATGCCAGAAATATATTAGACGTCTGACAAGAGAACGTTCTCTAAATTTTCTAGCGTCTGATATTGCATTGTATTGTTATTTGTTTTTATTTCTTAAAATCAATTTCATAATCTTTTTCATGTATGTCATTTTCTGCAATTTGATACCACACACGATTTTTTATGGGTTTTACAGTTTTTTTCAGGATGGCGGCCCATAAAACGCAATATGCACATTTAGATATTTCTAGACATTCAGTAGGTGTGTCACAAAGATATAAACAGCGAATTAAAAAAATTAACGCCCGGTCTTGTGCAAATTAGTTCCACCCAAAAATAGAACATTTTGAATGTTCGTTTCAATATGTAACTGTAAATCAATACCTTTCTGAATATCTCCTAAACACGTCTAGATCTTTTTATAGAATTTGCTGGATGTAAAAAGCAATTTCAAGACTCCTGGTTTCGATATACAATATCTTCCTAGCGCTGGCCTGGGGCATTCCCACATGATTCTACTTGTATTTTTCTTATGCATATCTTTATTTCACTTGCAACAATACGATGAGCGGTTTAAACGCTTTTTTAAACTATTCATGTGAAGATTAAGAATTTATTTTAAATTTATCTCTCTTTTATATTAAATTTAAATACCGTGCAGAAACAACTGGTTACTTCTAAGAATATAATATATATATGAAAATTATGCTTTTAGGAAATATTTACAAATTGATTATTTTTTTAAACATTTATATTCGCAACGAAACCATTAAGGAACACAGTGTATTAAAACTTTTAAATTATTTCAAAAGAATGTTCTGTATATTACCATTGTATAAATTTCTTTTTATACAATGATATTACGAATAACTAATCGTTAATGAATAAACTGGATACACATACCTTAAGTTCTCTCAAAAACTGAGAATAATTTTGGACCTAACGCTCTCGGCAGGGTTGCGCTGGTTTAAATCACAGGATTTAAATCAATAAATAATTAAAAGAAAAAAATTATTGGTTTTTATTAATTTTTAATTTTGATCAAAAAAATGCCATAAGATCGGCTGTATTAAGAAGAAACAGACACAGCATTACATTTTATTAAAATCCACGGTAAAAATAAAATGTTATAATGAAGTTAAAAGCTAAAGCAGCTCCACTGAGTGGTGCAATATTTTTTGAAGACATAGGAACCATCAAAGAAACTATATATTTGTGCCATTGAGACAGCCATCCATAAATTAAAGAGTAGAACGGATATTTTCATATTTTAATTCAATAAAAAGTAATGCATGATAATTTAGGTGTTAAATAATTGACAAAACTTGAGCTTTTGGTAAAATATTTAAATAAAAATATTAAAAATATCAAAAGTTAAAAGTTTAAAAGTTAATAATCAGTCATTACCTTGCATGCTATTAGGATTATCACTATAATTTCAATTTTCCTTTGAGTCTCGTTTTTTCACATTCAATATGTATAATACCTTGAGAATAAATATGAATTTAAATTAATTTTACAGTCTTATATTTTAAAAAAGGTGTGTGTGCTTATAACCGCACGACAGAAACTTCAGCAGAGCGATATTAAAAACTATATAAAAATAAAAACAGTTCACACGTAGTATAGGTGAAACCCTCATATAACTAAACCAAGGGCTTACCCATCCAAGTACTAACCAATGCCGACATTGCTTAACTTCAGTGATGAGACAATTACTTTTTTTACAAACATGTAACAACTGTATACTGTGTTCTATCCCATTCTCTCCCAAGCGACATCCTATAGATCTATATATCGTGTCGCTTTGTCCGTTTCCTCATTTTCGCTTCATCGAGTCTTAAATCACACCCAACGGCGCTAAAAAAGCTGTCATTTCAATAAAAAAAATTAATGTGCTTGAGGGCAGATGTGAAAATTTATCCACAAAAAATATACAAACGGAGAGTATTTGACAAGTTCATGGAATCACATTTTAAATATGATCTATATACAAGATGTGATTCGAGAAAATCCTCCCAAAAGCATTAGGTATAGCACAAAGGCGAGTACAATCCATGTTATTCTTACGATCATAATATATTAAAATGATCTTTATTGCTTACTCTCTTCTATCTTTACCAATAAGGCACGTCATGTTATTCTAATGGTAATATGCGAATATGGCCTTTACTACACACAAAGCCGGTAGTCTATGGAGCCAAACATGTTTCTAATGGCATTGGTATTAGCAGCAAAAGTTAACCTTAATGCGAAACAAAGAATAGCCTACACAGGCACCGTCGCGGTATATCTCCCTCAGTACTTTCGATCTCCTCCCCGTATTACACATTTATTTTGCAAGTAACATTTTGAAAAGTCTGCGTTCCCGTAACGCTTTCTCAGCCGCGTAACACATTCACCAACCTACCCTCTCGGTACAGCGAGCCCATGGTTCATGTTGTAATAATAAAAGTTACAGTTCAAAAACTTAAATTTTAATAAAAGACATCGATTTTTTTACTTATCGGAATTAATATAAATATTTCAATAGTATATGTATAAGTATGCCATTTGGAACCAACGAAAATAATTTGAAAGGCTACTCGATATGTAATAAAATCCAAAACCTTCATATAATATGAAATTGATTTTTCAGCGTCAACAGCCCAATAAACGACAAAAACTCGTTTCGTAAAAGGATTTCTTGGTATCTCTTTAACCCCCAAGCCTGTAAGCCTATAAAACGCATCCCCCCTGGCGCTGACCTCGTTTTTTTTGCTACGTGAGAGGTTCTTTAGAAATTTCTACCACACATTATTGTGCCAATAAATTTTTCTATTATCCAGCATACATAAATACTTTTAAAAGCATATAAAAATATATATTTTTTAACTTCCTTTGGGATGAGATGCAGCGGACATAAATACTTTTAAATGCGAACATAATATAGGTGCAATTGGGTTAGCTTAGTTCGGGGAATAGTCCCATTTATTGTTTTGATGGGTAGCTTAGTTTTAAATGCTTCTTGATTTTGGATGAAAATAATAGCTCGTTCATTTCCGCGGAGTTTCATGAGGAAATACATTTAGCTACATCGAATGATTTCGTGTACTTAAAGTTCGAGAGGACGTGAGTTTTCCATAAAAATATTATCAACATCGTTGTTATATCACCCTTCTTCGTTAGCTTCCTCATAATATACAGGGTGTTATTTAAGTACGTAGCCAAACTTCAGGACGCAACTCTTCGAGTGATTTTAAGACGAAAGGTTTACATAAACATAGGTCGGGAAATGCACTGTTTCCAAGTTACACGGTCAAACTTAAAAAAAGAAACGATTTTTTGTAAAAATCTTAATATTTTTTTTGGTCGATTTTGTTAAAATTTAGCATAGTATTTACTGCAGCAAGGAGCTAATTAATCCCTAATTAAATTAATTATTAAGGCCAGTGGCGTCCCGGAAATCATGGATATTTTTGGTAAAAAAAAATATAAGCCACTCACTTTTTTTAAATTCTATATTTTTTTTCAAATATTGTAACAAAAATACAACTTTCCTATCCCTTGTATTATCTTTGTATCTTGCTTAGTTTTTGAGAAAAAAAATTAAAATCACTTTTTTGTGATATAGTCTAGGGACATGTAATAGTGGATTAATTTTTTTTCCTAAAAAGTAAGCAAGATACAAAAATAATTCAAGGGACAAAAAAGTTTTATAAATACCAAAATAAGAAAGAAGTCAGTGGCGTACACTACCGTTATTTTCATAAACTTGAACACCCTATATATTGGAAACAATGCATTTCCGAATCGATGTTTATATAACTTTTCGTCCTAAAATCACCCAAAGAGTCACCTCCAGAAGTTTGACCACGTACTTAAATGACACCCTGTATACTGATATATTTGCTGATATGATTGGTAAATAGCAACTAATAATAATATTACTATAAAATGCTAATACTAAAAGTACGACACATGACAACTTGTTTTTTTTTCAATGCAATATACCTCCTTTGTTAATGATTTTGATTTTTCTATTAAATTCTGCATATTTTTTGTACAAAATAATGAAGATTTTAGAATTACGAAGTACTATAATTTTTGTCAATATAATTGCTTTCCTATTTAGACACCTGCTGCCACCTGGAGCTAAGGGCTTATTTTTCAAATGGCATGGCATTAATATTTACCAAGATGCACGAAGCAAGGATCACGCCGGCCATCACAAAAATTATCGCGTGCTAGCTAAAGAACAGGACAACGACAACGCTTATCAACGGTACAGAATCAAGGACAAGGACAATAAGACAACGAATCCAAGACACAGCTCATCAACTTCAACTAGAAGTACAAGCGGCAAAGGACACATATCACGATCAACGGGACAAATATAGATGATAAGGACAACGTGAAAGACCTGGGCGTCACGCTGGACGCGAAGCTGACTTTCAAGGATCACCTGCAGAATACCAGGAACAAAGCAGGGGCAGCAGTAAGAGCCATATATCCGTACATCCTAACGCAATCAAGAGTGGACAGGAACATCAATATCAGACTGTACAACATATACGTCAGACCAATAGATATGTCTGGCGCTCCGCAGCAAAAACCAGCATGGAAAAACTACTCACTTTGGAAAGGAAGCTTCTAGGGACAATGATGGACTATAGATGGGAGGACTACAAGACGAACAGACAACTAAACAGAGAAACCGGGGCAAGGCCGCTAGACGATATTTCTCAGGTACACAACGAGGACTCTGGAGCTAATCAGGAACATAGAAAGGACGACCATAAAGAAGATGCCATTCAGGAAGAGATTATGCTATGAAGAATCAGGACAGGGATTAGGATCCTAGGACCGCATCCCCTCACGAAGGACTGCATGGAGCCGAATAACATAAAAAGTGCAGTGTTTGAAATATCATTTAGAATTAAAATATCATGCCATTTATTTAGTTATCTTTGGTTTCGGTGGACACTTGTTAGGTACCACCTTAATATATAGGTATTTATTTGTAAACATGTACATATTGTCAAGTTTGCATTAATTTTAGTCTGACAACCAAGTATCTTAGGGCAATTATTTATAAATTAATAAATAAATAAAAGGTATTGATGTTTGAAATCTGATTCATTAACACTACAAGAAAATAAACATTATAGGGAAAATCTTCAGAATGATCGGAGAGTAATCTCTGTACCAACTATAATTAATACGCGGGAATTATTGCAAGAAACACCATCTCTAGTAAACAAGAACAGGACAAACAAAGGAACGAAGGAGTGTATCTTATTATATTGCATTATTTCCAAGAAAATCCCAGAAAATCTATTATAGACTGTATCAGAAATATAAGGTATGGACCACGAGATAAGAGAGTTAGTTGTGGAACAGTTCTAAAAACTTTAAATCAATACTGATACCATATTTTAATAGGCTAGTTCAACAATTGAACAACGAAAAAAAAAGAAGACATGAATTTGCTCAAATTATATGATGTTTGAATCAAGGTCGCAATTATTTCAATAAAATTGTGTGGACCGATGAGACGATATTTACCACTGCCGAAATAATACGAAAAACTGTCATAATTCGTAGGATGAGAATCCACAAGCTGTTGAGCCGATTGCTTTTCCAAGACATTCCTCATAAAAAGTTGGTTGCGGCATTGTGGGCTAAGGTCTTAGGTCCAGTTTTTATCCGTCTTAAATGGATTAAAGATATCTGGAACTTTTGAAAAATAAAACTGAACAGTTTATCAACGAACTACCACTTCAGATTCGACAAAATATGATTTGGCAACAAGATGCATCATAATATTCTGGCAGTTAAAGGCTTCCTTCATAATAGTTATCAAGTGAGAATGAGTATATGTGAAACAATCAACTGGCCCGCGAACTCTCAGATCTAACGCCCATGGATACCTTCCTTTGAAGCTATTTATTTGAAACGTACAGGGTATAAAGAATGAAATATCAATATTCAAGAAATTTCGAGAAAAACTATTGAAAAAATAAGACGCTTAAATAGAAATGAAACGAAGTAATTATAAATGCAATGCAACGCTAAAAAATAATTGAAGGGCTTTTTATTTAGGCTAGAAATTATATATTTTACTTATTTTCTTATTTAAGGTTGATTATATGTTTTAATCACCTACCTAGCACGTTATTTCCAAATTTAGTAAACAGAATATAAAACCATTATATTATAGCTCATTTTCTAAAATATTAGCAGAAAATAAAGATAAATCAGAATTCAAATAAACCTTCATCTAGAGGTAGCAGTAGGTATATCTAAATATGTAAGCAATTATACCAAAAAACCATGGTGTCTCCTAATTATGTTAAAAGCTTTAATATTTCGAAAACCAAGTTTTGATACATGATAATATTATACAAAAATATGCAGAATTTAATAGAAAAATCAAAATCATTAAAAAATGTGGTATATTACATTTAAAAAACCAAAGTTGGCATGTGCTTTGCTTTTTAAAAAACTATGTATGCTTTAAAATAAAAGCATATGCAAAAGGAGATGAAATTAAACATTTCTTCGATTTTTTTTTCCAATTTCAAAAATAATAGAGATACTTCCATTTAAAGAGTTAGATGGGTCATCCTGTATAAACTACAGATGAAATATAAACTATACAAAAGATGCGTATTTACGAATTTTGAATTTTCCAATGAACGAAACAATTTGAATTAGAGTTCATCAAAATAAGTATAATGTTTATCTTTTATATGCGCTATCCTGCATTATAAAACCACATTCGACTATAAAGCAAAATCTTAACATCTACGTCGAATGAGATTTCAAAACATAGGCATCTGTATTGAAAATGTCTCCATAGTTGGGGCCCTCGAATTACCTATTACGAATTCATGATAACTACACTTATTGTTTTACGAGTAATTATAATTTAAATTGTATGATATCTAGCATAATGTTCTTACTATCATAAGTGTTACGTGCCTATTATTAAATGGACGTAGATAAAAAAAATAAAAACAACGAGTCGTAGTTTGTTTCGTCAAAAAATAATCCTGAGTTTTTAATTGAATTGATGAAAGACTAACAACTCGCTGCATAAGCCCATCCATTATTCGAAATCCTTCACTCATATTCGTTTTTATTCCTTTACATTTTTCACTTCATTTCTCGTTATTCATGAAAAAACAAACTAGACTCTCTGGAAAGCTAAAAAAAGAGAAAATGCCGCATGTGCCTTTTCAGTACATTCTCTAACAGAGTCAAACCTAATTTTGTGGCTAACCACTGAATCTCAAATATGTTTCGATAAAATACGTTCCCTGAATTTTAAATCGTCCTGAACAAATTTCCAGCTGAAAAGACGATTTTGCAATGCTTCCCAACTATTCTAGAGCAAAAATATAATTCGAAGGGCTACTTTGTGCAAGTGTAGAATGTTCAGGATTCTTACAAGGATTCTTACCTGCATTTTGTTTGTACTTATATGGATACCTTGAAAACAAAACCCAAGAGGTCTGCAAAATTCGATCGACTAAATTTTACAGATAGTTTCCTGCGTAAATCTAGGAGAAAACTCTCTCATAAGTAAGTTATTTTAGGGCTAGGTAGTTATACAGTGTGTGCGGTAAGTACCTCCTAATTTCTCGGCAGCATACATAGACCAAAAATTCCTAACGTCAAAATTTTAAGATTTTTTAAATATTTTGTTCTTTGCTTTTCAAAAAAGATATTCTTAATTTATTTGGATAAAACTGGCGGTTTTCAAAACAAATGGATTTATTACATTCTAGTCCGATCTGACCCTTTCTAACTCTTTTTTCTAGCCTCCACTGCAGTCTACGTCTTAGCATGGTTTTACATGCCCTTAATTTCTTTGAGGTTATCATACGTACATGCATGCTGGTGAAACTAGTATGGACTGCCACTGGTGTTTGGTATATTCATACAGCAAAAATAAACATCTTTAAAAATTACCTTAACATAGTACCATTTTCTTTGATAGTAGTTTCTCGATAAGGGTAGACGCATGTTTTGAATTATTGACGATATAGCTTAATACACTGCACTTTAACTATGTATTTGACAGATTTTGATTTGAAATTATCAATCGTAGAACTCTGACAAATTTATTGTAAATTTGACTTTACTACTTTAGTTGAGGAATCCTAAGCTCGTGCGTCTGTGTGTTGTGAAGCTCAGTTGTAACGAGGAAATGAAGTTGTAGGTTAAAATCACGAATACTACGCACATGTGTGCTGTACTGAAGTGGTTGGCGCGGTTGAGTGAGAGACAAAGTCCGCGAACTGTCACTTGGCTTGAGTAATTATTGAATAAAATTTGCTGACCGTTGCACGTTTAAGGTTCATAATCGCGTAGTTTATAGTTTGTCTTCAATATTTATATAATATTTTTCAAGTTCAAACTTAGGGCACGTCAGTATTTACAACAACAACAGTCCAAATTTTTAGTTTTAGTTTATCTGTTTTAGTAGTTTACAATATTCACCTATCTAATCCGGATTTAGGACAAACTGTATTGAAGAGGCCAAACATTATCTGCAATTAACACTCTCATGTATTAAATAAGATACACCATAAAAACAATACTTACAATCCACAAACTCAGCGAACTATAAACCAGC